>JANCRA010000005.1:650000-672961 GCA_024362935.1 Setophaga petechia
GAAGGCAGCAGCAGGCTCCCTACCCTTGGTGCTGCAGTCGTCCACCAGGATGATCTCCTGCAGCAGGCGCGGGGGCGAGCGGCTGAGCACGCTGTGCACGGAGCGCAGCAGCGCCGACCACACCTCGTCCACAAAGCACATGATGACGCTGGTGCTGGGCAGGGCATCGTGCACCTGCTGCTCAGAGCACCTGCAACGGCAGCACGGGCCCACAGTGACGGCCGGGCTCGGTGTTCCCGGGAAAACGTGTGGGGAAGGGGAAAATGCCCAACGGAGGGAAAGCCCTGCAGGGCTGGGAGGGGAACAGAGGGTCAGGGGGGATCCCACACACAGCCCCAGGGCCCCCCGCATGGGCACCCCCATGGGACGGGGTGGATTCACTTGGTTCTGACAGGAACTCCTCTGAAGGAAATTCAGAGGCATTTCAGGGCTTTGCAGTTAATCAGAAGTGCTCTGGCTAAGTGAAATTCAGCCCAGAATTACTCTGTGTCACAAGCCTTGAGATGAGTCTTTCTGTCTCGGGGAGGTCAGTGGGCAGGAAACACCAAAAAGTCCATTTTGGATCCAGCCTGCCTCACCTTGCTGGGCAGCTGGTGAGCAGAACTGGGCCATGCCCCCTTTGTCCTCCAGCACAGAATCCTGGAATGGTTTGGGTTGGAAGGGAACTCAAAGCCCATCTCCTTCCAACAGCTCCCATGGCAGGGACACCTTCCACTAAACCAGGCTGCTCAGAGCCCCATCCAGCCTGGCCTCAAACCTCCAGGGATGGGGCAGTCACAGCTTCTCAGGGCACCCTGTGCCAGGGCCTCTCCATCCTCAGAGGGAAGAATTCCCTCCCAATATCCCATCCGTCCCTGCCCCTGGCAGTGGGAAACCTCTGCTCCTAGTCCTGGCACTCCAGACCTTACCCAAAGTCCCTCTTCACATCTCTTGGAGCCCTCATGCACTGGAAGGGGCTCTAAGGTCTCCCTGGAGCCTTCTCTGTCCTTTCTCTCTCAGCCTTGGGACTCCTGATCCGGGCTCTGCATGGGATGCTCCCCACAAGCCTCCTGCCCCCCACACCCCTCCTCAGGACCCTCTCCCTCACCACACTCCTCCTCAGGGCCTCTCCCCACACCAGCTGCAGGGACACAGGGCCCATGAGCACAGCACTGCCAGTGGAGCTCCAAAATCAGCGAGCGCTGAGCACAGGGAGGCACGGATTGGCCAGATTTCAGTGCCCAGTGCAGAACCACAACAGGAACTGGAGTCTAAATTGGGACAGACTGGAATACTCACCAAAATTAAGTTATTGGCTGCCACGAGCTGCCACCAGCCCCTGCCCTGAGCTGGCCCTTACAAACTGATTGTGCCAGCGGGCTGGGGACAGAGCCTGCACAGGCTCCTGCCAGGACCAGGGTGCCCAGGGCAGCTCTGTGCCCCGTGGCAGCAGCTCAGATCCCTGTTTGGCCAAGGACATGGCAGCAGCTCACATCCCTGTTTGGCCAAGGAGTTCCCTGAGGCAGCAGCTCACATCCCTGTTTGGCCAAGGAGTTCCCTGAGGCAGCAGCTCACATCCCTGTTTGGCCAAGGAGTTCCCTGAGGCAGCAGCTCACATCCCTGTTTGGCCCAGGTGTTTGGCCCAGGTGCTCCCGGGACAGCCCAGCGTCCCCTCCCGCCCAGGTGCGTCACTCACTCACTGCCCGAGGCGCTCCTGCTCCGCAGCTCGGACACACCCGGGGCTGCCTCTGTGCCCCCGGGCTCGGGTCCCCCGCTCAGGTGGCTCCCGTAGGTGACCCCAGGAAGCAGCCCCAGCTGCCTGCCCCTTTCCCTGCTCGATTCTTGCCGTGCAGGTCTCACCTCGGGCAGCTCCACCAGCACGGTGGCAGTGTCTGCACGGTGCTGTGGCACGGGGACAATCGTGGCACAATGCCCAGCCCTCCATACCCCCGGTCTGTGAGGGTGGGAACAGGGACATGGGGGTCTCTGCACGGGGCAGGTCTCTTGAAATAAGCAGGGAACATCTCTCACCTGCCCAGGGGCTCAGAGGTGTTTGCAGGAAGGGCTGAGTGCAAGAGAGGAACCTGGCACTCACCTGAGCTGGAACCAACACACGAATTCTGACTGCTCAGAGCTGCACCTGACCCACCAGGTAACCAGAACTGCACCCGACACACCAGGCTATCAGAGCTGCACCTGACCCACCAGGTAACCAGAACTGCACCTGACACACCAGGTAACTAGAACTGCACGTGACCCACCAGGCTATCAGAGCTGCACATGACCCACCAGGTACAGTGTCCCAAAGCACAGAGAGGCCTGGGCCCATCACCTGTGCTGGCTGTCCTGGCCCCCTTGGGCAGCTGGGCTCAGTGGGTTACAACCTGCAAACTTTGCCCAGTTTTCTGTTTAACAACAGGCTGCTCTGAGCTGGACAGGCAAGAGCCATCTGACAGATGGCACGGCTGAAGTGGAGGGCTCGGTGTGCCCCCAGCAGCCCTGCCCAGAGCCACGGAGCCATGCCCAGGGTGCAGCACGGGGCTTTGTGCAAGGGGGGCAGATCTTACCCGGCAGGCCTGGTGTCCGGAATGGCTCGATCCACAGGGATCAGGTCGCTGAGGTAGACATTGAAGTTTCCTTCTTTCCATCTACTTTTTGCTTCTTCTTGCTTGTCATCAGGGACAGCAACAGGGTGTCCAAACTGGCCGGGAGCTCGGGGGTCTCTCGGGGCGAGCGTTGCATCCAAGGACAGGACTCTGTGCATCCCCGGGCTGCTCCCGGCTTGATCCTGCCCATCCTGGACAGTGTCAGTTGTTCCAGGAACTGCTCCCCCTTGCTCATGCACATCCTGGCCAGTGTCAGCCGCTCCAGGAGCTGCTCCCCTCCGTTCCTGCCCATCCTGGCCAGTGCCAGCTGCTGTAGGAGCTGCTCCCCTCTGCTCCTGCCCATCCTGGCCAGTGCCATTTGTTCCAGGAGCTGCTCCCCTCTGCTCCTGCCCATCCTGGCCAGTGCCAGCTGCTGTAGGAGCTGCTCCCCTCTGCTCCTGCCCATCCTGGCCAGTGCCATTTGTTCCAGGAGCTGCTCCCCTCTGCTCCTGCCCATCCTGGCCAGTGCCATTTGTTCCAGGAGCTGCTCCCCTCTGCTCCTGCCCATCCCAGACAGTGCCAGCTGCTGTAGGAACTGCTCCCCTTTGCTCATGCACATCCTGGCCAGTGCCAGCCGCTCCAGGAGCTGCTGCAGGAGCTGCTCCCCTCTGCTCCTGCCCATCCTGGGCAGTGCCATTTGTTCTAGGAGCTGCTCCCCTCCGTTCCTGCCCATCCTGGCCAGTGCCAGCCGCACCGGGGGCTGTTCCTGGTGTGGTCCCCAGCGTCCGGCTCCGGCCAGCCCCGGCAGTGGCCCCAGCAGTGGCAGTCGCAGCGTGGGCACGGTCGCTGCTCTTTTCATCAAGTTCTCCGTGCTTCCCACGTCTCCCCGCGGCGTTCCCCGCAGAGTGGGGCCCAGGGCGCGGGGCTGCGGGGCCGGCGAGGTTCACTCCTCCTTTGCTAACGAGGACGAAGCGAGTTTCGGAGGGAGTTTCTCCGGGTCCCGTGTTGGCGTCCTGCGCTCCAGGCTGCGCTGCGGTGCCCGCATCCCGGGCTGCGGGGCCGCTCGGTGCCGCCGTGCCGGAGGGGCGCTGCTCGCTGCCGGGGGCTCCGGGGAGCGCCGAGCCCGTCCCGCCAACGGGGCCCGGGGGCTGGGCCGGCGGCGATGGTCCCGGGTCCCCGGGGGCTGCTCCCGGCTCCGCCGCTGCCATCGCCGGAGCTCCGGGGCCGCGCCGGGGCCGCGCCCGCCCCAACCCCAAACCCGGCCCCATCCCCAACCCCAAACCCGGCCCCATCCCCATCCCCATCCCCATCCCCGGCCCCATCCCCGGCCCCGGCCCCGGCCCGCGCCCCGCCGCCTCCCGCAGCAGCCGCCCGCCCGCCTCGCCGAGCGAGAGGCGCAGCGCGGCCATGTCGAGCAGCAGCCAGGCCACCGAGGCGGCGAACACGAAGGCCAGAGCCCGCCCGCTGCCGCGGAACAGCCGCCGCAGCCCGCTCATCCCGGGCGGGCGCGGAGCCGCCGGGCCAGCGGGGCGGGAGGCGGGCGGGCCGGGGATGGGGATGGGAATGGGGATGGGCCGGGCCGGGGATGGGGCCGGGCCGGGGATGGGGATGGGCCGGGGCTGGGACGCGGCTGACCCGCCCCAACCCGCCCGGGACCCCCCCCGCCCTGGAGCCCGAGCCGAGGATCCGCCCGGACCGGGCGGGACATCCCGGCAGGAGCGGGGCTGTGCCTGGGGGAGACAGCCCGGGGAACGAACGGGGAACGGGTGGTGTGGCTGGGGGGCACGTCCCGGGGATCAGTGATGTGACTCGCGGGGGACATTCCGGGGATCAGAGATGGGGCTGGGGGGCACAGCCCGGGGATCAGAGATGGGGCTGGGGGCACATCCCGGGGATCAGTGATGGGGCTGGGGGCACAGCCTGGGGATCAGTGGTGTGACTCGGGGAGCACATCCCGGGGATCAGTGATGGGGCTGGGGGGTGTCTCTGCCTGGGGCGGAGCCGTGTCCCCGCTCCACGTGGCAGCTGGCGCGGCGCTCGGTGGCTGAGCCGCTGCTGAGGACGTGGGTGTGTTCCACACCCCGCTCAATTACAGGGCACGGGAGCCACGCTGGCGAGCGCCGCAGCCTCCGGTGGGCTGAGCCGGACAACGCCGAGGAAGGAGCCAGCGAGGAACGCCCCTGCTGCTCCTGTTCGGGCTCCTGCTCCGGCAGCCCGGGACGTGGCCGGCTTTGCTGGCAGGGTGCTCGCTGCTCTGGATGTGCCACCTGTCCTGGATGTGCCAGCTGTGCCATGTGTGCTGGCTGTCCTGGCAGGCCAGGCTGCACTGGCTGTGGTGGCTCTCCAGGCTTTCGTGGCTGTGCTGGCAGTGCTGGTTGTGCTGGCCATGCTGGCAGTGCCATCTCTGCTGGTTGTCCTGGCTGTGCTGGCCATGCTGGCTGTCCTGGCTGTCCTGGCCATGCTGGCAGTCCCGGCTGTCCCGGCTGTCCTGGCTGTCCTGGCCATGCTGGCAGTCCCGGCTGTCCTGGCTATCCTGGCCATGCTGGCTGTCCCAGCTGTCCCGGCTGTCCTGGCTATCCTGGCCATGCTGGCTGTCCCGGCAGTGCTGGCAGCTGAGGGCTGGGGCTGCCTGTCGGCCCCAGGTGCTCCACCCCAGGTGCTCCACCTGGGAGCTCAGGTGGGCTGTGCAGGGCATCCTAAGAACACGCCAGGCAGCCCCAGCGAGCCTGGCCTGCGTGGCTGCAGCCATGGGCTGCCCCCAGGTGTCAATCCTGCTGGGTGCCCCAGCCTTGGCTGCTGCTGGGTGCTGGGGACATGCAGTGAGGCACCAGAGAACCTGTTCAAGAACTCAGGATACAGGCACCAAAGTGAAAGAAAAAAAGTCTGAGCTGGTATTTTGCAGCTTTACTAAACTTAGCTTAAACTCTCCTCAAGTTCTCTGGAATTAATAAATTCAATAGCAATGCACTGTATCCCAAATCCCAAAGCAGGAGATTTTGTAAATAAAGGGCTCCAACCCACTGCAGTGCATATGAATATTGAAAAGAAATCAGTGGAAAAAATTACATTAATATTCATCCTACAAAAAATCAGTAATATCAAAACTCAGCCTATGGTTACATTGTGTGATGGAAAAGAAAGGAAATGGCCATGCTGTTGTTTTTCCAAGGCTTTTCTTTGCCAAGCAAACTCCTTCAGACGTGGCAGGCAGTTCTGATTACAGAGGATTTGCATGTGTGCATGGTGCTTGAGGACTCCCAGTAAGCGAGACGGAAGGATAATGTTGCAAAAACTCTCTAAAGGGAAAAAAAATGAGCAGCAGCTTGAGAGTAAGCAAGAGATGAACTCAAATGGAACAATTCCGTTTGTTTAGAAAGAAAAGTTTGACGCACACGGTCTGTGCTTCGTTCACCATGCTGGCACAATTTTTCCATTTTCATTTGTTTTTTCCCCTTGCTGGTGCTGACCCTCCCTCGGGCACGGTTGGGTCCCCACTGCTGGGCCCTGCCAGCCCACCCCACCCCAGGGCTGTGTTTTGGGGTTCAGCACAGCGGGGCTCAGCACCCACACAGTGTCACTGACATCCTTTGTGAGAAATCCTTTCTTAGGATTTTTCCTGCTAGAGCTGAGAAGCTCAGTAACAAATGTAAACAATTATTATCTGCTGCTGTGGAATGCAACAGGTCCACCTGTGATTGGTCTTCTGTGGGTGTTTGGATTTACTGACCACTCATGGTGGAGCTGCTATTGCTCTCTGTGGAGAGACAGACCTTTGTTATTATCCTTTGTATTCTATTCTTAGCTTAGCCAGCTTCTGAAGAAGCTCCTTTCCTTTCCTATCTCTATGTAGTGTAGTTATAATGTTATATATATATCATAATATAATAAATGAAGCCTTCTGATCATGGAATCAAGATCCTGTCTCTTCCATCCATCTAAAAACCCCTGTGACCACCGTCACAACACAGGAGCCCTGGAGCTGCTGGAAGTGTCTCCCTGCCAGGGGCCGGGCCAGCAGCCTCCTCCCTGTGCCCTGGCACAGGAGCCAGCCCTGCCCGGGCAGGGGAGACCCGAGCTGCCCGCTGAGCCTCAGCCTTACGCGTTGTGACAAAGTCTCGGCGTGGTCAGGCCCTCCCTCCGCACACTCTGCGCCTTGGCTCTCCTCCCTGGCAAGTGCAAACGTTCCAGATAGCTGAACAGATTCCATGACACAAGACAGCTGCTTTTGTAGGGAGGAATTAATTTAATCAAGTACTCCATCATTAAAATAATCTGACGCGTCAGATGGAAAAGCGTGGCAGCAAGCTTGCTCGAAGATGAAAACTCGACACTTTTTCAGCCAGAAGTGTCCCAGAAGATAAGAAAATGTTAATATCACTCACTGTGGATCTCTGTATAATATTTTAGCAATGTAAATAATATATTGTCTGAAAAGAATTCATGAGGGAATGATCTCTTGCCAAAGCCTGGCTAACTTGGTAAATTGCATTTCTTCTATGGAGCACAAGAATCTCAGAATGGTTTGGGTTGGAAGGGACCTAAAATCTCATCCAGTTCTACACCCTGCCATGGGCAGGGACACCTCCCACTGTCCCACTGGAGGAAACACTGAAGCTGGAGTACCCTGTCCCACTGGAGTGTTTGGTGCTGTTCTGGAAGTCAAATGGTAATGAAAATGGAAACTTTGGAAGAAGAGTTTGCTGTCATGTTCTGCAGGAAAACCCCAAAGCTGTAGAGGCAGAAAGCTGGGAAATACTGTGCAATTGTGTGCTGGGTGCTGTGAAATCTGAAGATGAAGAGACTGAAGTTCACATTTCTATTCTGGAAGGTTTCTGGGTTTTTCAGCTGACCTCACTGTCCCGGGTCGGGTGACGGCAGCGAGGCCCCGGTGTTGGATGTCTGTGTGCCCCGTGTGTGACTGAGGGCAGCTGTCCCCAGAGCAGGGCTGGCACACAGCCAGAGCCTGGCACGGCTGCTGGTGGCTGGTCTGGCTGCAGGTGGTGCCTCTGGTGCCCCTGTGGCTCCCCGTGCCGTGGCACAGGAGCTGCAGTGCCGCTGTCACCGGGGCTGGGAGCAGCGGCGGGCGCCCTGATTTGCATAGAGGTCATGTTTTGCTAATATGTGTCTTGTAGAAGCAGACAGCATGTAAAAGAGGATGGTTAAAACCTGACCCAGCGATGTTTTTAAATTTCAAATTATGCATAACGTATGCATTAAATTAATTAGGGAATTCATTAAGAAGGGAAGAGTAAAGAAACTAGTGAGCAGTGTGCAGCATTAGTAATGTAAGCCATTTTCTATAATTGTTAAATAGAATTTGTCTCATAGCATTATCCTTTGATAAATTATTGCAGCATAATATGATATATGTAGCTTATTAACAGTTTCATTAATTACTATTAGAGCAAAGACACTGAAGTCTGGCACACACAGAACAAGTGCTGAAGCAGATGGTTGAAATTAGTGAAATGCAATTGGTTGCTGAACCCTTTTACCTAATTACATTATTACATCAAAACAGTTAAACCAAATTTGTCAAGTTGTCTGCTGAGCACGGGGATGTTTGGAGCAGGGGTGGCCCTGGGCCCAGCTCCCCACGGGCTGCAGGGACCCTCTAGGCACCATCCCCTGGCTCTGGGGCAGGAACTCCTGCAAACCTCGACCTTGACTCCCTCACCTGCACCCAGGTTAGTCTCATATTCCTTTTCCTCCTCCTCGTTTCCCACTCAGCCTCGCTGTCCCCAGGGCTGTGCAGGGAAGTTAGGCACCAGCATAGACTCGTTGGTTCCTTTATCAGGAGCCTTCACATCCTCCCTGCTGCTGGATTCTGCCAGGGAACATTGTCCTCCACACCCTCACCTGCAACGTTCAGCTTGGGGATCAGTCAGGCTGATGGACAGCACCCATTCCCTGCAGCACTCCACACCAAAAGCAGCACTCCACACCAAAAGCAGCACTCCACACCAAAAGCAGCATTCCTCACCAAAAGCAGCACTCCACACCAAAAGCAGCACTCCACACCAAAAGCAGCATTCCTCACCAAAAGCAGCATTCCACACCAAAAGCAGCATTCCACACCAAAAGCAGCACTCCACACCAAAAGCAGCACTCCACACCAAAAGCAGCATTCCTCACCAAAAGCAGCACTCCACACCAAAAGCAGCACTCCACACCAAAAGCAGCACTCCACACCAAAAGCAGCATTCCACACCAAAAGCAGCACTCCACACCAAAAGCAGCATTCCACACCAAAAGCAGCACTCCAGGAGCCTCCTTCCTCACCCTCCCCACGGCTTTTGTGAGCAGGGTGAGCTCTGAGCTGTTTCAGCCAGCCAGGCCAGGGCTGGGCTGCACACATCCCTTCTCCCACACAATAGTTATATAATGGTTCATGGTTATGTCCCTGGCAGTGCCCACAGGGCTGGAATGCCCCAGCCCGGCTCCCTTGGAGTCTGGGGATGCAGGGGCCCTGTGCAGCCCGGGCACCCGCCTGGGGAGGGAAAGCTGGGCTGTCCCTGTGTGCAGGGCACTGCAGGTGCTGCCTTTGCCTCCTCACTCCCTGGCACGGAGCCAGGGCAGCTGGAGGCATCCCTGGCAGGTTCCCAAACCCCCTCAGGCTGGGGGTGGCCTTGGATGGGCCCAAGGAGAGAGAAAATGTGAAACCCTAAATGCAAAGCATGAAAAATCCATCAGTGCTTCCTTTCTGCCGAGCAGCAGCAGGTGTGTGGGAGCAGCGGGGGAGTGGGGGCTGAGTCACTGAACAGCATTCCTTGTGCTTGGGACTTATTTTAATTATTCATACTGACAGTTTCCAGGAGATCTCACACCTTCGTGCTCCCCCAGCATGGGCACCAGTGTCCATGGAGACAATAAAATAGATGGGGATAAACCTTTAGCAGGGCCTGTTGTGACAGGACAAGGGAGAGGGGCTTTAAAATGAAGGAGGGGAGACTTTGGTTAAATGTTAGGGAGAAATCCCTGGCTGTGAAGGAGGTGAGCCCTTGGCACAGGTGCCCAGAGCAGCTGTGGCTGCCCCTGGATCCCTGGCAGTGCCCCAGGCCAGGCTGGACAGGGCTGGGAGCACCTGGGACAGGAGAAGGTGTCCCTGCCATGGCAGGGTGGCATTGGATGGGTTTTAGGTCCCTTTCCACCCAAACCAGGCTGGGATTCTTCGGGATGAGGTCTGTGTGTCCCCCTGCCAGAGGGACAGGTGAGCTGGGGATGGCACCGGCTGTCCCTGGAGCTCTGTCCCAGCACAGAACCAGTGTGGAACCAGCATGGAACCAGTGTGGAACCAGTGTGGAACCAGGGTGGAACCAGTGAGGAACCAGTGTGGAACCAGCATGGAACCAGTGTGGAACCAGGGTGGAACCAGTGTGGAACCAGCCCTGTCCCAGTGTGGAACCAGTGTGGAACCAGGATGGAACCAGTGAGGAACCAGGATGGAACCAGTGTGGAACCAGGATGGAACCAGTGAGGAACCAGGATGGAACCAGTGTGGAAGCAGGATGGAACCCGTGTGGAACCAGGATGGAACCAGTGTGGAACCAGGATGGAACCCGTGTGGAACCAGGATGGAACCAGTGAGGAACCAGGACGGAACCCGTGTGGAACCAGGATGGAACCAGTGTGGAACCAGTGCGGAGGCAGCTGCAGAGCAGGGCCAGCAGCTGGAGGGGGTGAGGGCAGTGGGCAGCACTGGCTGTGGTGACCCCAGGGGTGCTGAGGAGGGGCTGCAGCCAGGAGTGCCAGAGCAGTGCTGGCCTGTGCACACACAGCCCGGACACTGACCATGGTGAGCCACAGAGAAATGCAATAAAACAGCTTCTGCTGATGGGGAGGGGGCACCCTGCCCTCAGCACTGCCCAGAGTGAGGGTCCCAGTGATAGGGTTGGCAAAAAGGCTGGGAAAGCCCGGGTGAGTGCAGCTGAAAAGCCTCTCCAGAAACATTCCAGTGCTATTTGTGATGCTTGTGCAGCCGAGCAGGCCCCTTTTTTATTTCTATTCCGCAGGAATTAAATTAATTTTAGAAATGGCACTATAACTATTTTCCTGCCTCAGGGACCATTTGTTTTAAAATCATAAAAGACTTTTATATGACACTGCACTGACATTTGATGTGAATAAATTAAGGGAATTAGTACCAAACTGGTTTCTTTCTCTGGAACTCCCCAGGCTGCACACACAGTGCTGAGGGCGTGGGCAGGCCCTGGTGCTGGTGCCCACAGGGGGATGCAGGTCCAGCCCTCTGAGCTCCACTGCTGCAGGAGGGGGATCCCCCTCAGTGGGGCAAACCCCTCCCTGAGTCCCTGCTGTGCAGGGGGAACCATGGATGCACGGGATGGTTTGGGAGGGAAGGGACCCTAAATCCCACCCAGTGCCACCCTGCCATGGCAGGGACACCTCCCACTGCCCCAGGCTGCTCCAAACACCAATGTCCAGCCTGCACTCACAGGAACAATTTCCCCTAATACCCAATGTAAATGTGCATTCAGACCCCAGGTGAGCAGTGCTCAGCCTGGTTTTGCTGTCTCAGAGGAGCCCTGGGTGCCCGTGGTGTTCAGCTCTCCCTGTGCAGAGCTAGACAGGGCTGTCACTCGGCTGTGCCTCTCACTCCAGCTGTCCCCAGCCCCCCGGGTTTGCTCCGGCCCCCTGCTCCTGCTGACACTGGGGGCAGTTAAAGGCACCCGAGCTCTGTCAGGAGACCACATCCTTTTGTGTGCTCTAACCCCACCGTGTGATGTTTAAGCAAATTGCATTATTCCATCATCACTTTTCTCCATGGGCACGTATAGTCAGAAGGGTGCAGGGTGCAGGATGGAGGGATGCAGGGATACAGGGTGCAGGGTACAGGGTTTAGGGATGCAGGGATACAGGGTGCAGGGTACAGGGTGCAGGGTGCAGGGGTGCAGGGTGCAGGGGTGCAGGGTGCAGGGGTGCAGGGTGCAGGGTACAGGGTGCACGGTTTAGGGATACAGGGTGCAGGGGTGCAGGGATACAGGGATATAGGGTTTAGGGATACAGGATCTAGGGATACAGGGTTTAGGGATACAGGGTTTAGGGATACAGGGTGCAGGGATCCAGGGTGGAGGGATAAAAGGTGCAGGGATACAGGGTGTAGGGATACAGGGTGCAGGGTGCAGGGGTGCAGTTTGCAGGATTTAGGGATACAGGGATTTAGGGTTTAGGGATATAGGGTTTAGGGATACAGGGTCTAGGGATACAGGGTGCAGGGATACAGAGATACAGGGTGCAGGGGTACAGGGTGCAGGTTACAGGGCTGCAGGGTTTTGGATGGGGGGTGCAGGGTGCAGGTGCAGGGTGCAGGGGTAGAGGGTGCAGGTTACAGGGCTGCAGGGGTTTGGATGAGGGCTGCAGGGTGCAGGTTGTCAGCAGCTCTGCCAGGACACATCCAGAACCATCAAACCTGAACCACTGGGGGCAGCTGAGGGGTCTTAGGGCCACCACTCCCTGTGCCCTCCCTGGCTCTCTGGCCCTGGGGTTGCGGCTGTGGTGGCTCTGGTGGCTGTGATGTGGTGGCTGTGGTGGTCGTGGTGGCTGTGATGTGGTGGCTCTGGTGGCTCTGGTGGCTCTGGTGGCTGTGATGTGGTGGCTGTGATGACTCTGGTGGCTGTGGTTGTCATTTATGGCTGTGGTGGCTGTGATGTGGTGGCTCTGGTGGCTGTGGTGGCTGTGATGTGGTGGCTGTGGTGGTCATTTATGGCTGTGGTGGCTCTGGTGCCTGTGATGTGGTGGCTGTGATGACTCTGGTGGCTGTGGTTGTCATTTATGGCTGTGGTGGCTGTGATGTGGTGGCTGTGGTGGCTCTGGTGGTCATTTATGGCTGTGGTGGCTGTGGTGGCTGTGGTGGCTGTGGTTGTCATTTATGGTTGTGGTGGCTGTGATGTGGTGGCTCTGGTGGCTCTGGTGGCTGAGGTGGCTGTGATTGTCATTTATGGCTGTGGTGGCTGTGATGTGGTGGCTGTGGTGGCTCTGGTGGCTGTGATGTGGTGGCTCTGGTTGTCATTTATGGCTGTGGTGGCTCTGATGTGGTGGCTGTGATGTGGTGGCTCTGGTGGCTCTGGTGGCTCTGGTTGTCATTTATGGCTGTGGTGGCTCTGGTGGCTGTGGTGGCTGTGGTGGCTGTGGTTGTCATTTATGGCTGTGGTGGCTGTGATGTGGTGGCTCTGGTGGCTCTGGTTGTCATTTATGGCTCTGGTGGCTGTGGTGGCTCTGGTGGCTGTGATGTGGTGGCTCTGGTGGCTGTGGTTGTCATTTATGACTGTGGTGGCTGTGATGTGGTGGCTCTGGTGGCTGTGGTGGCTGTGATGTGGTGGCTCTGGTGGCTCTGGTGGCTGTGGTGGCTGTGGTTGTCATTTATGGCTCTGGTGGCTGTGGTGGCTGTGGTTGTCATTTATGGCTGTGGTGGCTCTGGTGGCTCTGGTGGCTGTGGTTGTCATTTATGGCTGTGGTGGCTGTGGTGGCTGTGGTTGTCATTTATGGCTGTGGTGGCCGTGCCCCCTCACCACCCCATGCCCACAGGAGGTGATCCCAGTCCCGGTCTGGTCCTGGAGCCCAGACAGGAGGGGCCCGGGCTGAGCTCGTTGCCTTCCCCTCTGTCATCTCGTACTTGTACAGCAAAGTGCTGTTAATAATCATTTAAATGCTTTGGTGTCACTCACTGCTCTTTCTTTGTAAATGTTACTCATTTCATAAATAAATCAAAACCTGCAGACCTTGGGTTTTCAGAAACTTGAATGCTTTTGTTAAAATTGTATGAAGCAAATTCACAAACACATGATTTATATTATCTCAGTACAGCACGGGAGATGATAGAATATACTATTTAAATTAACTCCTCTCCCAACAAATGAAATCAATTCTGTTCTTGGGTTACTTTTCATCTGCCTTTTGTCTTGTTGCTGAATCTTTTCTGTTTCTTTCACTCATTCATCTATTGTGCCCTTTCCTTGATCTGATAGCATTAAACATATAATTAAGTCATAAAGGAGGGAACTGATGAGTATAGCAGATGGTAATTGCTTCCTACATTTGAATGAAATGATATGCATTGCTACAATTTACAGCTCTCGCCTCATATTTTATTCAGGAACCTTTTATCTCTTTTCCTGCAGAATTATTCTGCAATAAATTTAGACATCTTATCAATAGCTTGGGTGATAGTCACAGAAACAGGGGAAACTGAACTTTGTGCATCTTAATGTTTAAAATAATTTTCTACAATAATTGAATTATCCCCCAGCAAATATCATAGGGAGAACCTGCTGGACTCGGTTGTTTTCCTTTTCAGAGCTCATCCTGTGTTAGAGAGAAAAATCCCCGGGTGCAATTGCACCTATGGCACGAGGAGGTGCAGGAGGCTCCAGCTCTGGGGCTGAGTTTGGTTTCCCAGGAGGTGCCAGGGGAGGTGGAACCTGCTCGTGCTCACAGGGCACTCCCAGTTCTTCCACGCTTACAATTAAATAAAAAGAAAGTTTAAACTTATTTCCTCTGCAAACTACACCCAGCAGGGCCTGAGGGGGAAGGAGCATCTGTGCCCTGGCTGAAGAGGGTTTCTTCCTCTGCTGGGCTCTTTAGAGGAGGAGAATTTACAGCTCACACAGAGACTGGCATGGGCATTGGCACAAAAGTTCAGGTAAAGGAGGGAATGAGTGTTTTGGGGAAGAACAATCACATTTAGATATTGTTTGTTAAAGAGCCAGAGGGGTCAGGGAGAAGCACTGGAGCAGAATGAAATCAGTTGAATTTAGCTAGGTGGAGAAGCTGGTAGAAAAAAGAGGCATATTAACAGCCACCTTTTTTGTTTTAAGTCTAACTTCAAGAGTAGGAGTCCTTATTCTACTTCTCAGTTTTTATTATATCCCTTAGCTTGTATTACCTTATTTTTCATTCTGTTTCTTGGCTTTTATTTTATTTCTTAGGTTTTCTTCAAGTCTATTCTATTTTATCCTGTTTTCCTTCTTTCCTCCTCCTCCTCCTCCACTTTTTCCTCCTCATCCTCCTTTTCTAGCCATTCTCTCCACTGATGCCACTGTGTCCCAGGTCATTAGAGCACAGCCAATTGCTGTCCTGCTGGGAGGATGTGACTGGGGCAGGCTGAGACCTGCTGCCACTCGTGTCACCAGTGTGACCTTGCACCAGGGGGGCTTGAGACCCTGAGGTCACCATGGCTGGGTGGGTCCTCAGCCAGAGCAGCCTTCCCTTCCCTTCCCTTCCCTTCCCTTCCCTTCCCTTCCCTTCCCTTCCCTTCCCTTCCCTTCCCTTCCCTTCCCTTCCCTTCCCTTCCCTTCCCTTCCCTTCCCTTCCCTTCCCTTCCCTTCCCTTCCCTTCCCTTCCCTTCCCTTCCCTTCCCTTCCCTTCCCTTCCCTTCCCTTCCCTTCCCTTCCCTTCCCTTCCCTTCCCTTCCCTTCCCTTCCCTTCCCTTCCCTTCCCTTCCCTTCCCTTCCCTTCCCTTCCCTTCCCTTCCCTTCCCTTCCCTTCCCTTCCCTTCCCTTCCCTTCCCTTCCCTTCCCTTCCCTTCCCTTCCCTTCCCTTCCCTTCCCTTCCCTTCCCTCTTTACAGGGGCAGAGCTGTTTCCACTTTTTCTCGGGATTTGTATTTTTAGCACTTGAGCAGGTGCTAAAAAGCACCCAAAACGTTCCACAGTTGTTCATACCCCTGGTATGCGATTTTGGCCACATTTAGACAAAATGAGACATTTGAACCACTGCACACTTGGAGCTCCTGCTCCCTCCAGGGAAGGTAAAACCCGGGGCTCCTGAGCACACACGGCAGCAAATCCATGAGCTGATGTCCTGCAGAGCATCCCAACCCCTCACCATGCTCCTTCTCAGGGGTCAGGCAAGAAAGACTTGTCAGCAATGATTTCCTGAGCGATTTTTAAAGGCCTGTGACTCCCTCCCTTATTGGTTTTAATAAAAGAGCCACTGCTCCCTGAGCTCCCTCAGAAAATTATTACCCCTCAGCAAGACAGAACACGAGCACATGAGCTATTGACAGCAGCAGAGCCTGCCCTGCTGGGGCTGTGGACACACAAGCCTTGCTGTTCTCCACTGCCCACCTGAAGTTGGGCTCTTGGTGAGCATCAGAGCTCTGCCAGGGCCTGGCTCCCTCCAGCCCTTCAGTAACAGAGAGCTTTGTGCTGGAAGGGACCCCACAGACCACCCAGTTCCACCCCACTGTTCCTGTCCCCTGCCACGGGACCAGCTCACCCTGCCTGCTCCGAGCTCTGCCCAGCCTGTCCTGGAGCCCTTCCCTGTCCCTGGGCCCTCTGTGACCACGGCAATCCCACACGGGGAGCACCAATGGCCCCGTGGAGCCAGCACGGGGTGCCACACGCTGGGTGTGACCCTGTCCCCTCCTACAGAGCCGGCTGGGCGGGACAGAGGCAGGGACAGGGGATGGGACAGGGACAGGGACAGGGACAGGGGATGGGACAGGGACAGGGACAGGGACAGGGGATGGGACAGGGGATGGGACAGGGACAGGGACTGGGACAGGGAATGGGACAGGGACAGGGACAGGGACAGGGAATGGGACAGGGACGGGGACAGGGACAGGGGATGGGACAGGAACAGGGACAGGGACAGGGAATGGGACAGGGACAGGGACAGGGACAGGGACAGGGAATGGGACAGGGACAGGGACAGGGACAGGGACAGGGACAGGGACAGGAACAGGGACAGGGAATGGGACAGGGACAGGAACAGGGACAGGAGATGGGACAGGGACAGGGACAGGGACAGGGACAGGGACAGGGAATGGGACAGGGACAGGAACAGGGACAGGAGATGGGACAGGGACAGGAACAGGGACAGGGACAGGGACAGGGACAGGGATAGGAGCAGGGCTAGGCAGAGGCATAGGGCTGGCCATGTCCTTCTGGCAGCCATGGGATGGTGCCTGTCCTGTGCTGGCAGTGAGAGGAGCAGCAGGGTGTGGTGCCCACGGGGCTGGCAGGGCACCTGCAGCAGGGTGTGGTGCCCACGGGGCTGGCAGGGCACCTGCAGGGTGGCTCTGCCCTGGGCTCAGGGCTCGGGGTCACCCCTGCTCCATGGAGCCCCAGCACAGTGGGCGTTTGGGTGGGAAAAGCCCAGTGAGCCCAACCAGTCCCCCAGCACTGCCAAGGGCAGCCCAAGGCCATGGAGTGGGGACTGTGCCAGGGACAGCAGGAACACCCTGATAAATACCAGCTTTGGCAAAAATGCCCTCCCAGGAAATACCAAAATCCACTGGTTTGCTCCAGCAGATGTGGCCAGCCAGAGAGTCAAGGGCTGATACTGGGACACACCCAGGACCCTGCTGGGAGCCTGGCTGGGCTCTGGTGCTGTGACACACTGTGACACAGCCATCCCCACACACCCAGGACCCTGCTGGGAGCCTGGCTGGGCTCTGGTGCTGTGACACAGCCATCCCCACACACCCAGGACCCTGCTGGGAGCCTGGCTGGGCTCTGGTGCTGTGACACAGCCATCCCCACACATCCAGAACCCTGCTGGGAGCCTGGCTGGGCTCTGGTGCTGTGGCACAGCCATCACCACAGCGCTGGAGTTTACCACAACACAACTGATTCCCAGCATTTCATGAAATTCAGTTTTTCTACCTGTCACCATGGAAAAAATGTGGTCATAATGCTGAGATCCCGTTGTTTGGAGGGGAAGGAGGGCGACAGGAATGATTTGGGTTTGGGGAACAGAGGCTGAACATGCAGCTGTGTGTGGTCAAGCTGCTATTGATGCCTGAGAGTTTCCAATTGCTGGTAATGGACTGGGGAAAAAGGATAATGTGTTTGATCGATCAGCATGGACAAATTTCATTTAGGGGATCAATAACAGTTTATACTTGACAGAGCAGAGGGACCACATTTATTTTTCCCTTTGATTGAATAAATGTTTTCAATGAAGGTGCAGATGTGCAGCAATGCTGGATGCTCCTTCACCAGAGGCACAGCTCTGTGCTGGTGGGGCTGCAGGGGAGGTGTGCTTGACAGAGTGAGGGGTGTGTAACAGGAGAGAGGGTGTGTAACAGGAGAGAGGGTGTGTAACAGGAGAGAGGGGTGTGTAACAGGAGAGAGGGTGTGTAACAGGAGAGAGGGGTGTAACAGGAGAGAGGGGTGTGTAACAGGAGAGAGGGGTGTGTAACAGGAGAGAGGGGTGTAACAGGAGAGAGGGGTGTGTAACAGGAGAGAGGGTGTGTAACAGGAGAGAGGGTGTGTAACAGGAGAGAGGGGTGTGTAACAGGAGAGAGGGGTGTGTAAAGGGAGTGAGGAGTGTGTAACAGGAGAGAGGGGTGTGTAACAGGAGAGAGAGTGTGTAACAGGAGAGAGGGGTGTGTAAAGGGAGTGAGGAGTGTGTAACAGGAGAGAGGGTGTGTAACAGGAGAGAGAGTGTGTAACAGGAGAGAGGGTGTGTAACAGGAGAGATGGGTGTGTAACAGGAGAGAGGAGTGTGTAACAGGAGAGAGAGTGTGTAACAGGAGAGAGGGGTGTGTAACAGGAGTGAGGAGTGTGTAACAGGAGAGAGAGTGTGTAACAGGAGAGAGGAGTGTGTAACAGGAGAGAGAGGTGTGTTTAACAGTGCCCAGTGTCACTGCAGTGTGTGTAACAGAGCCCAGTGTCACTGCAGTGTGTTTAACAGTGCCCAGTGTCACTGCAGAGTGTTTAACAGTGCCCAGTGTGTGACTGCAGTGTGTTTAACAGAGCCCTGGGTATCACTGCAGCGTGTTTAAAAGGTCCCTGGGTGTCACTGCAGCGTGTTTAGGATGGCACTGCCCCTCCCTGCTGGAGCTGTGGGCCCTGGAACACCATCCAGGAGGATCACACAGTGCTGCTGGAGAGTTGCTGGCTTCCCACAGCCCCTGAGGGTCCCTGTTAGCTGGGGATGGCCATGGCTCTTGTGGGATTTGCCTTCTGCAGGAGTAGCTGTAAGTTAAGGGGAAGGAGGGTGGCCTTTGGTGAGGGGAGGTGCAGAGCAGGTACCTCCTGGGCTGTGGGGCTGCAGGTGCCCCAGGTGAGCTCTGCCATCCCACAGGGCCAGCAGGAACAGCTCCTGCCAGGCATGTTCCACTCAGGTGGTGTTCCAAAAGTGTCCCTGAGCCAGGGATGGGTAACTCCTGTCCTTCATTCTCACCAATGGTGCCTTCAGCTCTCCTGCTCCAGGCAGTCCCCATCTCCTCCCATGGTTCGGGTTTGCTCCATCAGGCCAGAGGAAATCTGGCAGGAATTGGCTCTTTGGGCCATTTCAGGGTGCCCTTTGCAGGCAGCCCCTGCTGCCCGAGCACCAGGGCCACAGGGGCTCCCAGCACAGCTCCTCCTGAGGGGCTCTCGGGTCGGGGGAGCTTCTTTAGGAAGGCACAACTCCCCCCGTTCTGCTGCTGTGTTTGATGAGCTCTCTCTGAGAGAGGCTTAAAATCAGATCTGGCTGGTGGCAGAGCGTAATTAAGCTCCAGCTGACGCAGCTGATGGCTGTGCCCAGCAATACGGAGCAAATGCCAGCAGCGGGAGCAGCCAGCCCCGGCTCCAGTGCCCCGGCTGCCCTCGCGGGCTCAGCGGGGCTGGGAGCTGCTCCCCGGGGCCCAGGGCCCGTGGCTGCCGTGGGCAGGCAGCTGGGGGCGGGTTGAGGTGCATGTTGTGTGTGCAGGCTGCAGAAGGCGGGTGCCAGCCCCGGGTGGAGGTGATGGAGCCCTGGGGACACACAGCGAGCGCGGCCGCGTTGAGGCCAGGCCTGACCTCCTGCCAGCACTGCGGGCCAGCTCGGCCTCCCGAGACACAAATAACCATTCCCAGCCGCTCCTGGGAGGGGCATTTACTCAAAAATGCAAATATATTATAGCATATGTGACTTAAGGATATTCAGATGGGAAAGCAGAACGCGTCTCCTCCCGTTGCTTTTTCCCCAGCGGCTTCCAAATGAAATGTTTAATGGGGGAAAAGGGAAGAGATGGAATAAATAATAATGATGATGAAGATTGCTTACCTTGTCCTCTTTATGATTGTCTGGTACCTTTTTGTCAATGGCATGCTTTATGCAAAGTCTTCTCGCAGCTGAATTAAGTTTGTGATATTAATAAAGAAAACACTCAGTAAATGGCTTGTCAGCTTTGTTTCATCCCATGCCTGATGTCTAGAAAGGAGATAATGCATCTGTGACCTTATTTTATACATAATGTACTGCAGTGCACATGGAATGGGGAAGCTTTCAGGAGTCTTTTCTTTTGCCTTCAATAAATTGTAAAACCAGACCTTTTAAAATCCTGCCTATTGCACTTTGTGGTGACCCGACTTCAATGCAGAAGCCATTGGCTGACTTTATTTTTATCCTTGCAGGAAAAATAGTTGTTTATAAAACTCAACAAGCATAAAACAATATGCTTCGGGATTATAAATAGCATTTGAAAAGGTTTGGAGATTACACACTCTGGCCTGAAAGACTACAGGGCAAAATTCTTCATCTCCATCCAGTTAAATGAGGAGTTTTGATAAAAGAAGAGCAGCCAGAGCTTTAGGATGTGGCCAATAATAACTCAATAAATCAGCAACGATGCCATCTGATAGTGCTCAGCTTCCTTTCAACACATAATCAGCGAGCAGTTAATTGTTAGAAGTTGTGCAATTACAGCAGAGCCGTGCAGGGCTGTGTGTTCTGTGTCACCCTGATTTCCTGTGTCTGTGCTGCTGGGGCTGTCATCAGCGCTGGGGTCAGGCTGCTGCTCATCAAAGGAGCTGAGGCACATTTCAGAGGTGTGTGCTGAGAGGGGCCCTGCAGGGCCCTGGCTGCATGGGAATGGACAGTGCAGCTGCTCCTGGGTACCTTGGGGGGGATTTGGGAATCTGATCCTGGAGCTGCCAAACGCACAGGATGGAAGGATCAGGTGAATTAATGCAGCAAAACCCCTGATGGCTGCATTAGGGGATCTCATGGCTCTTCCAACGGTGGTGATTCTGTGACAACAGCAGGGAGATCACAGAGCAATGCTGCCTGCACCTGCCAGTGTGCAAACTGCACCCTCTGCCTTGCACCCACCTTTCTACCCAGCTGGAGAGAGCACATCCCCACGGGCACAGAAACGGGCACAGAATGGATCTGGGCTGGGCCAGCTGGTTCCTTGCCAGGGGAACTGCGGGGCTGGACAGAACAAAGCCAGCCTGGGGGACAGAGCAAGCCAGGCTGGACAGAACAAAGCCAGCCTGGGGGACAGAACAGGCCAGGCTGGACAGAACAAAGCCAGCCTGAGGCACAGAGCAAGCCAGGCTGGACAGAACAAAGCCAGCCTGAGGCACAGACCAAGCCAGGCTGGACAGAACAAAGCCAGCCTGGGGGACAGAGCAAGCCAGGCTGGACAGAACAAAGCCAGCCTAACCCTGGCTGGCCACTGAGCCCCCCAGCCACCCACTCACCTCCCAGTGGGATGGGTGGAGAATTGGGACAGTAAAAGTGAGAAAACTTTGGGTGGATTGACACCCCATTCCCATTGCAGGAGTACTCCCATTGCCCTGGAGGATGAACTCAGCTCTCAGAGAGGGGAGCAGCTCCTGCATCCCACCCTGGGCTGCCCCTCGTTCCCCCAGAGCCCTCCTCCTGCCATCCCCACCGGCCCAGGGATCCCTGCTGGACAGTTCTTGGTCTGGGGTCAGAACCAGCCTGAAACCCTCCAGGAGGTGGGAAGGGGATGAATCCCTGCCTTTATTGCACAAGAGAAATCCTGCGTTGTGCCGGTGTTAGGAATTAGCAGAAATTACAGAATAGGGCTGTCCACACATCGCTTGGAAATTGTTTACAGCAAATAATGAAGCAAGGCAGGAGCGTTGCCAGAGGCCGGGTCTGGAGATGCTGTATTGCATTATTAATTAAAATACAAGTCAGCTCTTTGCAGTGTGTGTAGCCCGTGGGTATCCAACGTGCTCCACTTGATTGAATCAGGTACTGGCAGCAAAGGCATTTTTTATTTTGTGCTGGAAGGGATAACAAAAATGTAAAGCTGTTTTCTGCTACTTCATTTGAAAAAAATATTATTTTGCAATGAAAGCACGGCAGCTGCAGCAGCTGGACAGCAATAACATGAGCACCTCTGCCCTGGAACTGGAGCACAGGGGCTGCACCTCAGCAGCTCCCCAGCCAGCAGCCACGGGAGCAGCAGGGCCTGGCTTGGGGAGGGGAGCTCATCCCAGCAGGGTTTGGGGAGGGGAGCTCATCCCAGCAGGGTTTGGGGAGGGGAGCTCATCCCAGCAGGGTTTGGGGAGGGGAGCTCATCCCAATAGGGGTTTGGGGAGGGGAGCTCATCCCAGCAGGGTTTGGGGAGGGGAGCTCATCCCAGCAGGGTTTGGGGGAGGGGAGGGGAGCTCATCCCAGCAGGGTCTGGGGAGGGGAACTCGTCCCAGCAGGGTTTTGCTTTACCCCCTTATAATGAGATTTTCCTCCTTCTTGCGTGGAAGGGTCAGTGAATGACCAAAATCACAGAATCATGGAGTGGCTTCTGTTGGAAGGGACCTTGGGGATCACCTGGTGCAGCCCCCTGGGCAGGGACACCTTCCATTACACCAGGTGGCTCCAAGTCTCTCTTTGTCAAACCTGTTCATGTCTGGCCCATTCCCAAAGGCCACGTGCTCTCTGTTCCTCTGTTTTCCAGAGGGGAAAAAAAAAAAAAGAGCAAAAAATAAAAAATTACTTTTTTTGTCTATTTTGAAGATAATAAAGGAAATGAATATTTTTTTCTGCTTGAAACAAGCAAACACAAACAGAATCTCTGAGGCAGCAGCAGCAGCAGAACCATGCTGGTGTTTGAGGGCTGGCAGAGGGAGCACAGAGCCTCTCCCTGCCCGGAGCAGGTCTGGTTCTCACCCCCAGCACAGGGCAGAGTCTGGGGCTGCCTCTGCCAGCTGGGGCCACAGCAGCTCCTGGCAGCAGGAGCACGGCTGCTCCCCCCATGGAAAACCCCAGGGTTTATTGTTCCCCATGGGGAGGAGGAACAGAATTGCTGTGTTTGAAATCCCTCTCAGCTGGGGTCCCCAGGATGCTGAAGTTCCTGGGGTGCCTTGGCCACCCTGGGGCCAGCAGCCCCAACCCCTCCCAAAGCCCTGGATTTGAGCTGTTTTTCCACAGTAACAGTGCAGGAACAGTCTCCCCCTGTGAGGACACACCTTGGCCCAGCTGTGCTCTGTCACAGCCTGGGGGACCCATTCCCAGCCTGTCAGGCTCAGCAAGGCCATCTCCAAGGGCTCTGAGCCCACACGTGGCATTTCCAGCCACAATTCCCTTTGTTTCAATAGTCTGAAACACGATCATGTTTTAATATTGCTTATTTTACTGCTCAATTATTAATATTTACAATTAGATATACAGAAAAGCCACATCAAATGGGTGATGCCTCAACTTGGCATGG
>JANCRA010000005.1:673061-718061 GCA_024362935.1 Setophaga petechia
GTTAAATAGCTGCATTAGGATTTAACAAGGTCAACAACATATTTATTTCTCTTTTTCATTATTATTAAGATTTTCCTTTGTAAAGTCTTAACTAAATAAAGTTTTGGTGCTGGAGGAACAAAAGTTATTTTGAGAATGCATTCCTGTAGCAGGAGAGCTACTCCATCCCCAGGCCCTCCTCATCCCTGGCCTGGAATTTCTCTGTGAGCTCAGAAATTCCCCTCTTTGGCCATTCTGTATACTCGGGCCTAGGAGCTGCAGGTCAGGAATTGTTCCTGGTGTTTTCCATTGTCTGCTCAGCTCCCACCCGTGCAGCACAAACCCCCCGGCACCCCCCGAGCACGGGAGGGCTCTGCCTGCTCAGCTCAGTGACTGCACAGGGACCCGGGGCTGATTCCTGCCTCTCACTCCCGGCTGCCACCTCCGGCAGGGGCAAAGCCGGGCCCTGCCCACTCCCAGAGGGATGCCAGGATGGGAACTTCCCTCTGCTGCTCCTGCCTGGGGATCATGAGGGTTGGAAAAGCCTCTGAGAGCATCGAGTCCAATTGTTCTACCAAGGCCACCTCTGACCATGTCCCCAGTGCCACACTCACCTGGCTTTGAAATCCCTCCAGGGATGGGGACCCCACCGCTGCCCTGGACAGTGCCAGGGCTGGGCAGCCCCTGCAGAGGAGCATTTTCCCTAATATCCCACCTAAACTTCCCCTGGCACAACTTGAGGCCATTTCCTCTTTCATTTTGCTTGTTGGGTGGAGCAGAGCCCAACGCCCTCTCACCTCCCCTCTCCTGTCAGGGAGTGGTAGTCAATATGTTTTGCATATTTTTATTTTTATAATTGTATCCATTTCTATAGTTAGATGTTAATAAAATACTCTAATAATCCCTCCAGTGCTGGTAACTCCAGCACTACACACAGCCAGAGAACACCTGTGCAAAATGCTCTGACTTCTCTGTTAAGGGATCTCTTCTTCCAGTAAAATTTAATGTTTTCTTTAAAATCTGGAGTTCTGTGGAATTTTCTTGCACATGAAAAGCTCGGGGCCCACAGGGTCAAGTCTGACCCCGGTAATTGCCAGGATGAACCGGCCGTTTTCCTGAAACCTTTCCCAAGCCCGGTTTGTAATGAAGCCAGTGAGGGGGCGAGGGGTGGCCGTGATCCCGGGGGTCCCCGTATTCCAGGGGGGTCCTGTGCTGCCGGGAGTCCCGTGTTTTGGGGGTTTCCCGTGCTGGGGTCCTGGTGGTGTTCCCGTGCCTGGTGTCCCATGCAGTGTCCCGCTGTCCCTGTCCCTGTCCTGCTGTGCCTGTGCTGTCCCTGGTCCTGTTCCTGTCCCATCCCTATCCCCTGTCCCTGTCCCTATCCCCTGTCCCTGTCCCTGCTCCTGTCCCCTGTCCCTGTTCTCTGTCCCTGTCCCTGTTCCTGTCCCTATTCCCTGTCCCTGTCTCTGTCCCTGTCCCTGTTCCCTGTGCCTGTCCCCATCCCTGTCCCTGTCCCTATCCCCAGTCCCTGTTCCCTGTCCCTGTTCCCATCCCTGTCCTTGTTCCCAGTCCCTATCCCCTGTCCCCCATCCTGTCCCTGTCTCTGCCCCCATCCCTGTCCCTGTCCCTGCCTCCATCCCTGTCCCCTGTTCCCTGTCCCCTGTCCCTGTCCCACCGTCCCCCTCGCGCTGTCCCTGTCCCTGTCCCTGTCCCTGTCCCCTGTCCCCGTCCCCATCCCTGTCCCTGTCCCTGTCCCTGTCCCCATCCCCATCCCGTCTGTCCTGTCCCTGTCCCTGTCCCTGTCCCGTCCTTCCCCTGTCCCTGTCCCTGTCCCTGTCCCTGTCCCTGTCCCTGTCCCTGTCCCTGTTCCCTGTCCCTGTCCCCGTCCCCCTCGCGCTGTCCCTGTCCCTGTTCCCTGTCCCTGTCCCTGTCCCTGTCCCTGTCCCTGTCCCCGTCCCCCTCGCGCTGTCCCTGTCCCTGTTCCCTGTCCCTGTCCCTGTTCCCTGTTCCTGTTCCCTGTCCCTGTCCCTGTCCCTGTCCCTGTCCCCGTCGCGCTGTCCCTGTCCCTGTCCCTGTTCCCTGTCCCTGTTCCCTGTCCCTGTTCCTGTTCCCTGTCCCTGTCCCTGTCCCCGTCGCGCTGTCCCTGTCGCTGTCGCTGCAGTTCCTCCGCCGGCCCACAGGGGGCACTGTTGCCGTGCGGAAGCGCCGAGCGCCCCCAGCCCGCCCGGCCCCGCCCGGGGCTCCGCGGGACGGGGGTGTCGGGATATCGGGAATATCGGGAATATCGGGAATATCGGGAATATCGGGGTGTTTGGCATGGCAGGGAGTGTCAGGGGTGTCGGGGTGTCAGGAGGTATCAGGGCTGTCGGGGCTGTTGGGGATGTCAGGGGGTGTCAGGGCCGTCGGGGGTGTCGGGACTATCGGGACTGTCGGGGCTGTCGGGGGTGTCCGGGCTGTCGGGATGTCCGGGCTGTCGGGGATGCTGGAGATGTCAGGGATGTCGGGGGCAGGGGGAGCAGCCACGCTCGGTGCCACAGCAAACCGAGTTTGTCATGGGATGGAATCCCGGGATTGTTTGGAAGGGACATTAAAGCCCCTCCAGTGCCACCCCAGCCATGGCAGGGACACCTCCCACTGTCCCAGGCTGCTCCTGCCCCAGTGTCCAGCCTGGCCTTGGGCACTGCCAGGGATCCAGGGGCAGCCACAGCTGCTCTGGGCACCCTCACCATTCTCACAGCCAAGAATTTCTTCCCAATATTCCATCTAATCCTGGCAAAGCCATTCCCTGTGTCCTGTCCCTCCATCCCTTGTCCCCAGCCCCTCTCCAGCTCTCCTGGAGCCCCTTCAGGCCCTGCCAGGGGCTCTGAGCTCTCCCTGGATCCTTCTCCAGGTGAACACCCCCAGCTCTCTCCCATTTAACATGACTTAGGTTTCCCTCATCCCAGCTCTCCACCCCTGGATTCCTTGAGCCCGGCTGCTCACCCCTGGGTTCCGAGCTCCTACAACACCCACCTCGTGTCCTCCCACTGTGCCAACACCTGTCAGCCCCGAAAAAGTCTGTTTTTGAAAGAACAACAGTTGTATCGCAGGTTTGGGAGCGCGGGGCTTTATTTCCTTCCTCAAACACTCATTACAAATATAGATTGTGCGTTATTGGAAGTGGCCTTTAATGAACAGCGTTGTTTGCGTACAAGGAGCAGCTTCCAGAGCCATTCCCTGACAGTAATTGTGGGCTGAATGCAGCCGGCACAATGCTGGAGCGCCGTTAATGGCTATCCTGTGGATTGAGTGCTCCACTTTTGTCATTATCAGGCTACTTTTTAAAATGCAGAAATTAGTTAGGCCAGCAAAGAGTTAATTACGTTCCTTGTGACAGGAAACCCTCAAAGCACATTAATTGTGGAGAATTCTTTGTCTTTCATGCACAGCAGAGATTCAAAGACCTCAGCAGATGATATCATAGAGGCAGTTACCCAGAGCATCGTTTGGAAGAGAAAAAAGCAGCGAGGAGGGCAGGAGGGAACCCCCCTGGTACAGAGAACCCCCCTGGCACAGGGAACCCCCCTGGTACGATGGAACCCCCCTCGTACGAGGGAACCCTCCTGGTACGAGGGAACCCCTGGTACAGGGAACCCTCCTCTTACGAGGGAACCCCCCTGGCACAGGGAACCCCCCTGGCACAGGGAACCCCCTGGTACAGGGAACCCCCTGGTACAGGGAACCCCCCGGGTACAGGGAACCCCCCTGGCACAGGGAACCCCCCGGGTACAGGGAACCCCCCTGGCACAGGGAACCCCCCGGGTACAGGGAACCCCCCTGGCACAGGGAACCCCCCCTGGTACAAAGGAACCCTCCTGGTACAGGGAACCCCCCTGGTACAGGGAACCCCCTGGTAAAAGGGGGGGCACAGGGAACCCCCTGGCACAGGGAACCCCCCCGGCACAGGGACCCCCCCCGTACGCAGGCACAGCGGGCTGCAGGGTTTGGGGACCCGTCCCCATCTCGGTGTCGCCGAGGGAGGAGCAGGCACGCAGGGGGGAGCCTTGGCTGCTCTGCCCATTGCCCGGCCTCACTTCCCTGCATTTCCCAGCTCCTGGCGCTCGTTGCCTTGGCACAGCCGGTGGAAACGGCCTCGCAAAGTTCCCAGGGGTGGAAAAGCCTCCCAAAGTTCCCAGGGGTGGAAACAGCTTCCCGAAGTTCCCAGGGGTGGAAAAGCCTCCCAAAGTTCCCAGGGAGGATGTGGCAGCCCCGGGAGGGAGCAGTGTCACCTGTGGGCTGTGCCAGCCCGGCCTCTCTCTGGCCAGACACCTGCAGGGCAGGGGACAAACGGGACACCTGGTCCTGCAGGGACAAACGGGACAGCTCATCCTGCAGGGACAAACGGGACACATCATACCTGCTGGGGACACCTTGAACCTGCAAGGGACAAATGGGACAGCTCATCCTGCAGGGACAAACGGGACACCTGGTCCTGCAGGGACAAACGGGACACATCATACCTGCTGGGGACACCTTGAACCTGCAAGGGACAAATGGGACAGCTCATCCTGCAGGGACAAACGGGACACCTGTTCCCTGCTGGGGACAAACGGGACACCTGGTCCTGAAGGGGACAAACGGGACAGCTCATCCTGCAGGGGACAAACGGGACATCTCATCCCTCCTGAGACAGGGAACAAACGGGACAGTTCATCCCTGCAGGGACAAACGAGACACCTCATCCTGCAGGGACAACGGGACAGCTCATCCTGCAGGGGACAAACGGGACACCTGGTCCTGCAGGGCAGTGGACAAACGGGACACCTGATACCTGCTGGGGACACCTCATCCCTGAAGGGACAGATGTGACACCTCATCCTGCAGGGGACAAACGGGACATCTCATCCTGCAGGGACAGATGTGACACCTCATCCTGCAGGGACAGATGTGACACCTCATCCTGCAGGGACAGATGTGACACCTCATCCTGCAGGGCAGGGGATCCCGGAGCAGAGCCCGGTGTGAGCGGTGCCACGGGAGCACAAACGAAGCCACCACAGTCCCGTGTGCTGGCACTGCCACCAGAGCCACCAGGGCTGTGAGTACCGGGCTGGGCAGGAGCAGCAGTGAGCAGCACAATCAGAGCCACCAGCTGTAATTAACTGCAGTGTGTAAAAAAGAAATTAAATGGCTCCTGTCTAATGACACGCTGGGCTGGGGGCTCACACTGCAGCCCACGCAGGCCCTGCCCAGGGGTGCCAGGGGTGCCCAGGGTCTGGCAGCCCGGGACTGGGACACCAGGGGACAGGGGAGGGACATCCTCACCTGCTCTGGGCTGGGGCTGGCCCCGCCTGGGGGTCAGGGCGTGGGGAGGGGACAGGGAGGGTCCCAGGGCCAGCTGGGCTGGGCTGGGAGCGGGGAACAGGAGCTGGAACACCTTCAGGAGCTGGAACAAACACCTTCAGGAGCTGAAACAAACACCTTCAGGAGCTGGAACACCTTCAGGAGCTGAAACAAACACCTTCAGGAGCTGGAACACCTTCAGGAGCTGAAACAAACACCTTCAGGAGCTGAAACACCTTCAGGAGCTGAAAACACCTTCAGGAGCTGAAACACCTTCAGGAGCTGAAACAAACACCTTCAGGAGCTGGAACACCTTCAGGAGCTGAAACAAACACCTTCAGGAGCTGAAACACCTTCAGGAGCTGAAAACACCTTCAGGAGCTGGAACACCTTCAGGAGCTGAAACAAACACCTTCAGGAGCTGGAACACCTTCAGGAGATGAAACACCTTCAGGAGCTGGAACACCTCCACCCCTAAACTGTGCTGCCCACCCTCACCCCTAAACACCCTCCTGACCCACCCTCACCCCTAAACACCCTCCCGACCCAAAACACTCCTCACCCTCAGCCCTAAACACCCTCCTGACCCAAAACACTCCTCACCTTCACCCCTAAACACTTGCCCGACCCGAAATACTCCTCACCCTCACCCCTAAACACCCTCCCGACCCAAAACACTCCTCACCCTCAGCCCTAAACACCCTCCTGACCCAAAACACCACTCACCTTCACCCCTAAACACTTGCCCGACCCGAAATACTCCTCACCCTCACCCCTAAACACCCTCCTGACCCTTTACAGGTGGGCAGGACATGCCAGCCATGGCCTCAGCCCACCCCAGAGCTGGTGGTTCCATCCCGAGGGTGCCCCTGCCCAGGCTGCTGCTGGCACCAGGCTCTGCCCACCCCAGGCTGAGCTGCAGCAGCCCCCGGGCATCCTGTCCTGCCAGCCTCACAATTAAACACAACCAAACCTGCAAAACCACTCCAGTTCTGCAAAATAAATCAGCCCTAAAGACAGCTTGAAGAAAAATACAGGAATGGGTAACAGAAGTATGTTGGGCAGCTCCATTAACAAAGAAGAGGATTGGATGTGTGTCAGCACCCAGCACATCCCTCTGTCTGTCCTGAGCAGCCCAGACCCTGCCAGGGGCTCACAGACCCTGGCACAGAGCCCAAGATGCCCCTGTGGGTTTGACTGTGACCCGTGGAGCAAATTACCAACCTTGGGTGAAGATCAGCCAAGCCACAACAGTTTAAGTGGAATATTAGTGAAGTTATCATGGGGTGGAAAAATAGATTTTGGGGTTTTTAGAATGGGGGTTCAGCAGGCAAGATGGAGGGATCTGGGCATGTCCAGCCTTTCTCCTTCTTCTTCTTGGCCTCCATCTCCTGCTGTGCTGGTGGCACTTTGGGATTGGTTTAGAGTAGCAGCTCACTGTCTGACACAGGTGATGGGCATTGGGAAGTAATTGTAAATATTGTCCAGGTAGTTTTTAGTATAAAAAGATAACACAGCCCTGGGGCAGGCAGAGTGCCTCTGTCTGTCCTGCTGAGCAGAGCTGGGCTGGACAGGAGAAAGAATTTTACAGATAAGGAACAATGAACAACCTTGAGACCGAGAACTGAAGAGCTCTGACTCCTTCTTGGACCCCCAGGCTGGGAAAAGAGAATTTCTGACACATCTGGGGGTCACTGTGAGCAGCACAGATCCTGACAGATGTAGAGATGAGAAGTTGTGGTTTCTGGGCAGCTCCACGCCGGCTCCTTTGCAGCAGGTAGGATTGTCCCAATGGCAGCAGGGATCTGGGGGATTGCCCCTTTCCCATTGCTGCTCTGGCCTGGTCCCTGCCCTGCAGCACTGGCAGGGTCCTGAGCACAGCCTGGGCTGGGATCCTCAGCTGAGGGAGCAGAGCAGCCGCTGCAGGGTCAGCAGGGCTGGGGAGCCGGGCAGGGGGAGGCAATGGCAGATCCTCAGGGGTTAACAGGGCTGGGGAGCCGGGCAGGGGGAGGCAATGGCAGATCCTCAGGGGTTAACAGGGCTGGGGAGCCGGGCAGGGGGAGGCAATGGCAGATCCTCAGGGGTTAACAGGGCTGGGGAGCTGGGCAGGGGGAGGCAATGGCAGATCCTGGGCTCGGCAGGCTTAACAGAGCTGTCACTCCCATCAAGGCAGTGGTTCCCACTCGAGGCTCTCTCGGTGGCTGCAGTTTCTCCTGCCCTGTTGGCTGGTTTAGCTTGACCCAGTCAGCATCAGCTGGGTGATGCCCTGCCAAACAGCCCAGGCTTTCCCTTTGAAACTATGGATGGTGTACTATGGAGCTTCTACTCTAAACCAATCCCAAACTCCATCCATGGAAAGCAGGAGAGTCGATGGTGATGAACTTCCAAATGCAAACTGCAGGGAGGGACAGACTGGGCACTGCTGTGCTGGGGGTTTGCAGGGAGAAGCCAGGCTTCAATGAACGTTTTTACATGTAAATGTTTTCCATTTGGGTTTAATGAATTGATTTCAATGGGAAGCATTAACAGTGTAGGCCCACAGCGTGGTCACTGCTGTGAGTGTTTCCAGCAGGATCAGCTTTCCTGAAGAACCTCTGTCATTCCTGGGGGCCAGGGACACCCCTGGGTGCTGCGGGATGTGGCTCTGCTGCTCCCTCCTGCCTGCCCCGACCCTCCTGCACCCCAGGGGCTCACCCAGCACCCCAGGGCTCACCCAGCACCCCAGGGCTCACCCAGCACCTCAGGGCTCACCCAGCACCTCAGGGGTCACCCAGCACCTCAGGGGCTCACCCAGCACCTCAGGGGTCACCCAGCACCTCAGGGCTCACCCAGCACCTCAGGGGTCACCCAGCACCTCAGGGGTCACCCTGCACCTCAGGGGCTCACCCAGCACCTCAGGGCTCACCCAGCACCTCAGGGCTCACCCAGCACCCCAGGGCTCACCCTACACCTCAGGGCTCACCCAGCACTCAGGGGTCACCCAGCACTCAGGGGTCACCCAGCACTCATGGGTCACCCAGCACCTCAGGGCTCACCCAGCACCCCAGGGCTCACCCTACACCTCAGGGCTCACCCAGCACTCAGGGCTCACCCTACACCCCAGGGGCTCACCCTGCACCTCAGGGCTCACCCAGCACCCCAGGGCTCACCCAGCACCTCAGGGGCTCATCCAGCACCTCAGGAGCTCACCCAGCACCCCAGGGCTCACCCAGCACCTGGGGCTGTCTCTGGGCTCTCCCCAGGTGGGAGCTCAGGGAATCCCTGGGGCTGTCCCTGCTGCCCTCCGTGAGCAGAGTGAAACAGTGAAAAACCTCCCAAAGTAGAAATCCCTTTTGAATTAGGTTAACAGTCTAAACAGGTAAAAAGTCTGTAAGCCAAAGCTGAAGAGAAAACTGCAGGACAGAGATACTGAAGAGATTGATAAAGAAAAACAGAGACTAAAACAAAGCCAGGACAACCTGACCTAGGAATTCCTTTTGATAAAGAGGAACTAGGGCAAATGTCACACAAAGTCCATAAAAATGAATATGTATGTGTTGCTATTGGACACGAAGGAACACGAGCACACCTCTCTCAAGGTGAGGGAAAAGAGGGACGTTTATTTTTCTGACTCCCATATTTATAGTTTTACAAAGGTGACAGCAGATTGGAGGGTGACAGTGCCACCTCTCCCATGACACTGGTCACACCAACAGTCCATCAACTCTCCTCCTCCAGAGAAGGAATGTGAACAATGAGTTATTTACAAGGAAGTGCGTGATAAAGTTCCTTAGAAGAATGTCAACATCAGAAGGCCTTGAGAATCTTAAAAAACCAGGGTGGCATGTATGAGCCTATTGTGAAACTGTATCATATGTATGTAGAAGAGAGTTCAAAAGAGACCTGAAGTTCTCGGGGGTACATGTGCCCTGTTGGTACCTTTGGGGTTCCCATGTGTCCAGCACTGCAATAAGCACAGACCAGTTCTGTACAGCTTTGTGAAAGTTGTCCAGTTCTCCTCTTTTCTCCACAAAACAAGAGCCCTCCCCAGAGCAGGGCACAGCCACCTGTGGCAGCTGCTGGGCTGCTCTGCAGGCAGGTTGGTGCTCTGCCAGTTATCTGTGAGCAGAGGGGCTGTGAGGGCTCACTGTGGGCACTGAGGTGTGTGGGCACACCTGGGCACCCACAGACCCAGGCCCCAGCCCCCCCGGGCTGCTCCCCGGCCCTTGGCACGAGGCAGGGCACAGGGTGGGAGCTCTGGCTTTGCTGGCAGCCAGCCCCAGCCGTGCCCATCACTCAGTTTAATGTTCACAGCCTGCGTGGAGCCCAAAATCCAGCTCAGCCCCAGGAGCCTTCACAGAGCCTCGTGCAGCATCGCCCACAAAAGCAGAGATTGCCAAGGGGAAGGAAGAAGGGACAGGGAAGCCAAGCGTGAGCAGGACCCACAGTGGGCCCCGGTGAGGGCTCCCTGCCTGGCGTGTGGGGTGTCCAGGGGTCTGAATAACCAGGAGAAAACCCCGAAGGTTCCAGAATTCCCACTTGGCTCCAGCTCACTCCTCCTGTCCCCACCGGCAGAGCTGAACGGGATAAATGGTTTGAAGATGCTGTCGGAGCTCCTCTCCAGCCCCTCTCGTGTGGAGGAGCCTCCCGTGCCCCTTTTATCTCCATCAGAGGCCGCTCTGTCTGCTGAGTGACAGGGAGGGAGGGCTCAGCACCAATTACACTGGTAATTCTTCTCCAGAACTAATTAACCTGAAAGATACCGTACTGATTGCAGAAAAGGTGTTAACAGAAGCTTAAGAAGTTGAAAAACAAAATTAATCTGCATTTGAGAAAGGCTCTCCCTTTAATCTCCAGCCGTCCCACACCCCCCGAGTGGGGCAGATCGTGGACCCGGGGGGCTGGGGGGGCGCAGCTCTGCCCCCCTGCTCCGGAGCACGGAGGGGTTTTCGTGTTCTCCGTGGATCTCCCTTCCCACCCAACAGCTTGGGATTATGGAGAAAAAAGAGCCAGTCTTCGAATATTATTTTCACATAAATTCCTTACAAACCGTAAAATGGGACTTTTAAAGCCGACTCCTTTGGATTTGGGAGCTCCATAACTCAGGGCATTTCGGATGTTGCTGGCAATATTTCTCTCTCTCATCCCATTTCCCTGCGCTGTCCCCGCTCTCCTCCTGCCTCCATCCATCCTGCTTTGCCCTCTGACGGCAGCGATGTCCCCACAGCTCAGCAGCGGGGCTGGCACAGCCCGGTCACTGCCTGGGGACGGGGACAGGGACAGGAACAGAGACAGGGACCGGGACAGCCCAGTGTCACTGCCTGGGGACGGGGACAGGGACAGGGACAGGAACAGAGACAGGGACCGGGACAGCCCAGTGTCACTGCCTGGGGACGGGGACAGGGACAGCCCTGCCACAGCCCGGGTCACTGCCTGGGGACAGGGACAAGGACAGGGACAGGGACAGAGACAGGGACAGGGACAGCCCTGTCATAGCCCCGTGACACTGCCTGGGGACAGGGACAGCCCAGCCCTGCCACAGCCCGTGCCACTGCCTGGGGACAGGGACAGTTCAGCATCAGGGCTGGCACAGCCCGGTCACTGCCTGGGGACAGGGACAGGGACAGGGACAGGGACAGAGACAGGGACAGCCCAGCCCTGCCACAGCCCGGTGTCACTGCCTGGGGACAGGGACAGCCCTGGGCGTGTGCAGGGACCCTGTCCTGGCTCTGTCCCCTGTGTCCCCTCGTGCCAGCCACAGCCTCTGTGCTGAGCTGTCCTGATGCAGGGTGGATGTCCCTCCATCCAGAGGCTAAAATGAGTTTGTGTTTCCTGATTGCTGCCCAGGCTGTGAGATCTGGCAGTCAGGGATGTGCCAGTCCTTGCCTGGCCCTGCCCTGCCCCTGGGATGTCTGGGCTGTGATGGGAGCACCCTGTGACTCTGTGGTCACAGCCTGTGTCCCTCTGTCCCCACGGGCTCCTCACAGCTCTCAGTGTGATACAGGAGTGTGGATTTGCAGTTATTTACGGAAATAAATGAGTTATGGATTTCTTTAGGAATACTGCCACTCCTGGTTTGCATCTGGGCACAGCTGGGCAAGAACTGCTCTTGGACCAGGCCCCAGGGAGTGCCCGAGGTGACAAAGGCACAGCCAGGGACTCCTTTAGGGCCTGGACCATGCACCCAGCAGGAGCTGCTCACCAATCAACCCAGGGTAAATCACTGTTTTCAGCTGCCATTGGGTAACCTCTGCCAAAAAATTAACCTGTAAACTGTCTGAGGTCCCACAGCAATACATCAAAATGCTGCTGGCATACTGATCCCTCGCCAGGCTGTGCAACAAATCAATTAGGCTACAATTCTGTTCATTAGAATTCATTTAAATCTCAATTAAAAAGTTAATTAAAAGTAAGAGTGAGAAGGAAATCATGTCTAACATTCTTATTAAACTCAAATCACCGAATGAGTTTTAGATCCGAATCCAGGCTCACAGCGGAGGTGAGGGGCACAGGGAGGCTGCAGTGTGCCCGGGGGAGGCTGCAGTGTGCCCGGGGGAGGCTGGGCATGGAGGCTGCAGTGTGCCCGGGGGAGGCTGGGCATGGAGGCTGCAGTGTGCCCGGGGGAGGCTGCAGTGTGCCCGGGGCAGGCTGGGCATGGAGGCTGGGCATGAGGCTGCAGTGTGCCCGGGGGGAGGCTGCAGTGTGCCCGGGGGAGGCTGGGCATGGAGGCTGCAGTGTGCCCGGGGGAGGCTGTGCAGGGAGGCTGGGCAGGGAGGCTGCAGTGTGCCCGGGGGCAGGCTGGGCATGGAGGCTGCAGTGTGCCCGGGGCAGGCTGTGCAGGGAGGCTGCAGTGTGCCCGGGGCAGGCTGCACTGTGCCTGGGGCAGGCTGCAGTGTGCCCGGGGCAGGCTGGGCATGGAGGCTGCAGTGTGCCCGGTGGCAGGCTGGGCATGGAGGCTGGGCATGGAGGCTGCACTGTGCCTGGGGCAGGCTGCAGTGTGCCCGGGGCAGGCTGGGCACAGGGAGGCTGCAGTGTGCCCGGGGGAGGCTGGGCACAGGGAGGCTGCAGTGTGCCCGGGGGAGGCTGCAGTGTGCCCGGGGCAGGCTGGGCATGGAGGCTGCAGTGTGCCCGGGGCAGGCTGCAGTGTGCCCGGGGCAGGCTGGGCATGGAGGCTGCAGTGTGCCCGAGGCAGGCTGCAGTGTGCCCGGGGCAGGCTGGGCATGGAGGCTGCAGTGTGCCCGGGGGAGGCTGCAGTGTGCCCGGGGCAGGCTGGGCAGGGAGGCTGCAGTGTGCCCGGGGGAGGCTGCAGTGTGCCCGGGGCAGGCTGTGCTCTGGTGCTCCCAGAGAGCCTCCCCTGGGCCGTGACGCTGCTCAGAGCCCCGTGCCCGGCTGCATCCCATCTCATTTGAACACTCGGTGTCTGCTCTCCGGGATGAATTTGTCTCTGTCAGACCGAGCCTGCACAGCCCTGAGAGCTCAAAGGGCTCCTGCTGCCCCTGGGCTGCTGCCAGCTCACCCCAGCTCGGGCCACTGCTCCTCCTTTCAGTGCTGTGCCACAGGAGGCCTCTCTGGAAAAAGGGATCCTCCTTGGGGTGAAGGATCGTAAATTTTCTTTTCCTTATTTCCTCCCTTTCTCTTCATTTTATCCCAGTTTTCAAACCAGTGCGGGCTTGCACAAGAACGAGTGCTGCCTTCCATGCACAGAGCAGAGAGAGCTTGCAGACTGTGCAGGTGAGCAGGCACCAAACCCTCCGGAATGTGAGGCTCAGCCTCCACCCACAGCTCCTGCTGGTGCCCAGAGTGCAGAACTGGGACCGTGCTCACTGGGGTCTGAGGATGAGGGAGAGACGAGGATCTGACTCCGTGGTTCAGAAGGCTGATTGATTATTTTATGATATATATTATATTGGTATATATATATATATATATATAGGTATATATTATATTAAAACTATACTAAAAGAATAGAAGAAAGGATTTCATCAGAAGGCTGGCTAAGAATAGAAAAGGAGAAAGTGATAACAAAGGTTTGTGTCCTGGACTCTCTGTCTGAGCCAGCTGACTGTGATTGGCCATTAATTAGAAACAACCCCATGAGCCCAATCACAGCTGCACCTGTTGCATCCCACAGCAGCAGATAACCATTGGTTACATTTTGTTCCTGAGGCCTCTCAGCTTCTCAGGAGGAAAAATCCTAATTAAAGGATTTTCCACAAAAGATGTCTGTGCCAGAGAACACCTAACCCACTGATTTATCCATGCCATCAGGAGGTGTGGAATGGACATAGCTGGGGCTAATGACAGGATGTGAAATTCGGGGTGAAGGTGCCCTGGTGGGGCTCCACAGCCCCCTGAGCTGGGTGGGGGTGTGGGAGGAGGGGGCTCCCAGCCCAGGCTCCCCCCACTGGGAGCAGGGCACCTGCAGCTGCTCAGGGATGGAGTTTAATTGGGGCCCAGACCTTTCCTTCCCTGGAGCAATGGGCTCGCTGCTGCTCTTTTCCTGAGGCCCAAAAATAAACCCCCCCCGGCCGTGAGCAGCTCCTGACAAGCTCCAGCAGGCCCAGCCTGATTTCCCATGCAGCTCTTGGCACCGAGGTCTGGGTGGAGGTGGGCAGGGTCCACCCAGCCTCTCAGTCTCATTAATCATTTGGCTCTCCCTGGCTGCTCGCAGCATCTTCTGGAGGAACCCTTCTCTTTATTCATTCAGACAACCCTTTGGATTAAACAGAGCCAGCTAAATGTCAAACCAAATCTGAGTCTTGATGCAGATAATCATTTCAATAATATTTCTCCATTTGTGCCCAAACACCAGGGGAATAAAGCTTTTCTGCTGTCAGGTAGTGTAAGACTGCAGTTGGTGTAAATGCTTGACATTGAGCCAGATGGCTTAGCCGTGCTGCAAACATATGTTCAACAAGCAGGCTTGCACACATTGGAATTTTATTATTTTGCACTGGTGAGACATGCATATTTATTTACTTGACCCCCTTTGGTGTCGCTGTGCTGTGAACACAATCAGTTCTGGTGGCTCTGAGCCGTGGGCAGGGGGCTCCGTGCCCACCCCGGGCTCTGCCCACCCCAGCTGCCAGGCCCCTGGACAGGGCTTTCCTCTGCAATTATTCCAGTAATTTCCACTCTTTTTTAAGGCCGGGGTCTCTCGACAGGTGATATATTATGCTCTGTCAAGTGCATCCCCAACATCTCGCTGAGATCACCAAATTAGAAAAAAAATAATCAGTGCAAAAGGGAAAAAAATGAACAGGATAAAAAATTAGAATCTTTGGGTGGACGCAGCAGCAGTGACACCCTCACACCGAGCCCAGCAGAGCCAAGGCTTTTTTTATTCCAGGCTGGTATTAAATAGCTGGACATAAATCTAAGTAATTTCACAAAACAGCCCTGGAACAGCCCTGGCACCCGGCCCACGGCTCATTAAGAGCTGTAGGAACCTTGCTGTACCTCACCTGAGCTCTGGGCTGGGCTCACCCTGAGTTTTGGATCCCATCCTGGGGCTCAGCAGGGCGGGTTGTGCCACCCTGGCTGCTGTGGCACAGCCACAGGCCCCGGTGTGAAGTGCCAGGCGCCAGCCCCAGGACACAGCCTGGAGTGCTCAGGGCTGTGCTTGTCCTGTCTGGGCTCCCTGGGCTCCTGTCTCTGCTCACCCCATCCCCACAGGGCAGCTTCACACAACCCCAGGCTGTCCTGGGCTGGGAGAGACCCCAAATGCCACCCAGTGCCACCCTGCCATGGCAGGGACACACTCAGGGCCTTTCTGGGTCTCTGCAACCCCCAGATGTGTCAGAAATTCTCTTTTCCCAGCTCCAAGAAGGAGTCAGAGCTCTTCAGTTCTCGGTCTCAAGGTTGTTCATTGTTCCTTATCTGTAAAATTCTTTCTCCTGTCCAGCCCAGCTCTGCTCAGCAGGACAGACAGAGGCACTCTGCCTGCCCCAGGGCTGTGTTATCTTTTTATACTAAAAACTACCTGTACAATATTTACAATTACTTCCCAATCCCCATCACCTGTGTCAGACAGTGAGCTTCTACTCTAAACCAATCCCAAAGTGCCACCATCACAGCAGGAGATGGAGGCCAAGAAGAAGAAGGAGAAAGGCTGGACATGCCCAGATTCCTCCATCTTGCCCCCTGAACCCCCATACCAAAACCCCAAAATCTACATTTCCACCCCATGATAACTTCACTGTTATTCTACTGAAACTGTCGTGGCTTGCAGATCTTCATCCAAGGTTGGTAATTTGCTCCACAGGTCATAATCAAACCCACAGGTGTGTTGGGCTCTGTGCCAGGGTCTGTGAGCCCCTGGCAGGTCCTGGCCATCCTGGCCAGCCAAGGGATGTCCTGGGTTCCCAGAGACACCTTCCCCTGTCCCAGGTGCTCCCAGCCCCAGTGTCCAGCCTGGCCTGGGGCACTGCAGGGATCCAGGGGCAGCACAGCTGTGCCAGGGCCGGCCCACCCTGCCAGGAGCAATTCCCCATTCCCAATGTCCCATCCATCCCTGCCCCCTGGCACTGGGAACAATTCCCAGTTCCCAATGTCCCATCCATCCCTGCCCCCTGGCACTGGCAGCCATTCCCCCTCGGTGTCACTGCAGACCCATCTGCCTGCTCCACCCGCACGGCCCTCAGCTCTGGAGAGACAGGAAATATTCAAACACTGCCACCCTCACTCCTGGGTGCTCAGTGGAAATCAGTGGAAATCTCTCCTTGTGGTGGTGCTGGAGCAGGTCAGAGCAGGAGCAGAGGGGAGGGCAGGAGCAGCCCCTGCTCTTTCCCCAGAGCCTCACTCAGCTCCCCACAGCCTCTCTCATTGTTGTCAGGGGCTGGGCTCGTGCCATTTCCAGCTTCAGGGGCAAGGCCCATCCATTATTTTTGTCAGTAAAGTGCCACACACGTCTGGGATGCTCTTTAAATAGTCATAATAACAATAATAGTAATAACAACGGTGCTGCTCCTGACAGAGCTGCTCCCTGGGCTTTGTGCTGCTGCAAATTGCTCAGCAGCTCTGCTTCCCCAGCTGAGTGCCACCGTCCTGGGGACAGGGTGGGGACAGGCTCCTGCAGTGTCACCTGGGGCTCACAGGGCTCCTGCAGTGTCACCTGGGGCTCACGGGGCTCCTGTGTGTCCTGCTGGGGCTCACGGGGCTCCTGTGTGCCCTGCTGTGTCACCTGGGGCTCACAGGGCTCCTGTGTGTCCTGCTGTGTCACCTGGGGCTCACAGGGCTCCTGTGTGTCCTGCAGTGTCACCTGGGGCTCACAGGGCTCCTGTGTGTCCTGCTGTGTCACCTGGGGCTCTCAGGGCTCTTGTGTGCCCTGCTGGGGCTCACGGGGCTCCTGTGTGCCCTGCTGTGTCACCTGGGGCTCACAGGGCTCCTGCAGTGTCACCTGGGGCTCTCAGGGCTCCTGTGTGTCCTGCAGTGTCACCTGGGGCTCACAGGGCTCCTGTGTGCCCTGCTGTGTCACCTGGGACTCCTGTGTGTGCTGCTGTGTCACCTGGGGCTCACAGGGCTCTTGTGTGCCCTGTTGTGTCACCTGGGGCTCTCAGGGCTCCCATGTGCCCTGCAGTGTCACCTGGGGCTCACAGGGCTCTTGTGTGCCCTGCTGTGTCACCTGGGGCTCTCAGGGCTCCTGTGTGCCCTGCTGCTCAGAGCTGTGCCCAGCCCCAGGGCTGGGTGATGCCACTGACACCCAGCACAGAGCAGGGCCACTGCGTGCTCTCAGCTCACTCTAAACTCTGCCACTGCCCCCCAGCCCTGGTTTTGGGAGGGATGGGATGGGTGAGGTGTGCCCCAAGGGCTGGCAGTGCCCGTGCCCTCCCTGAGTGGCTGTGCCACCTGTGGGCACCGTGGCCGTGCACCCACTGTGCCCAACGGTGCCAGCCCAAATTGCACAGCAGGACAGTGGATTCCTTGTGCATGGAACAGGAATATCCTTACTATGAGGTAACAGTCTTTTCTTGCCCGTTGCTGTCTCTTTGAGGGACAAAAGGGCACACAGGGATGGGTGCAGGGAGGCTCTGAGCTCTGCCATGGTGTGGGTGTGGGTGTGGAGCTGCCCTGTGAGGGTGTGGAATTACCCTGTGTGGATGTGGAATTACCCTGTGTGGATGTGGATGTGTATTTGTCCTGTGTGGATGTGGAATTACCCTGTGTGGATGTGTAGTTGCCCTGTGTGGATGTGGATGTGTAGTTGCCCTGTGTGGATGTGGGGCTGCCCTGTGTGGATGTTCAGCTGCCCTGTGTGGATGTGGATGTGCAATTGCCCTGTGTGGATGTGGGGCTGCCCTGTGTGGATGTGGAGATGTCCTGTGTGGATGTGTATTTGCCCTGTGTGGATGTGGAGCTGCCCTGTGTGGATGTGGAGATGTCCTGTGTGGATGTGTATTTGCCCTGTGTGGATGTGTATTTGCCCTGTGTGGATGTGGATGTGCAATTGCCCTGTGTGGATGTGGAGATGTCCTGTGTGGATGTGTATTTGCCCTGTGTGGATGTGTATTTGCCCTGTGTGGATGTGTATTTGCCCTGTGTGGATGTGTATTTGCCCTGTGTGGATGTGTATTTGCCCTGTGTGGATGTGTATTTGCCCTGTGTGGATGTGGAGCTGCCCTGTGAGGACGTGGCCGTGCTCCAGCAGCTCTCATTGCAGCTCAGCAGCCCTGCAGAGCAGTCAGTTTGATTTCTATCTGCTGGGAAATCGTTCTTCCTTGGCAATGCCCAGCTGGGCTGTGGCTGGAGCAGAGGTGCCAGCTGGGAGGATGGTCCAGCACCTTCAGAAATCTCCAGGCCTGCACACACACCCTGTGCCTTTGGGGTGACAGGAAAAGGACCCACCAGTGTTTTCAGCAGGATCTGGGCTTTGGGGCTGCCTTGTGGGCAGAGCCCTCTGGTACAAGCCCTGTGCAGCTGCAGCTGGTCCTGGCACATCCCTGGTGGGCAGCTGCCAGCACCCAGCACATCCCTCTGGCTGTCCTGAGCAGCCCAGACCCTGCCAGGGGGCTCACAGACCCTGGCACAGAGCCCAGAGCACCTGTGGGATTGATTGTGACCTGTGGAGCAAATTACCAACCTTGTATGAAGATCAGCAAGCCACAACAGTTTTAGTAGAATGATAGTGAAGTTACCATAGAGTGGAAAAGTAGATTTTGGGGTTTTTAGAATGGGGGTTCAGGGGGCAAGATGGAGGGATCTGGGCATGTCCAGCCTTTCTCCTTCTTCTTCTTCTTGGCCTCCATCTCCTGCTGTGATGGTGGCACTTTGGGATTGGTTTAGAGTAGAAGCTCACTGTCTGACACAGGTGATGGGGATTGGGAAGTAATTGTAAATATTGTCCAGGCAGTTTTTAGTATAAAAAGATAACACAGCCCTGGGGCAGGCAGAGTGCCTCTGTCTGTCCTGCTGAGCAGAGCTGGGCTGGACAGGAGAAAGAATTTTACAGATAAGGAACAATGAACAACCTTGAGACCGAGAACTGAAGAGCTCTGACTCCTTCTTGGACCCCCGAGCTGGGAAAAGAGAATTTCTGACCCATCTGGGGTCACTGTGAGCAGCAGAGACCCCAACAGGCACAGCCTGGGGCCAGCCCCGCCCTGGCACCGTGCCTGAGCTGCTGGGGGACGTGGCCGAGGTTCCTGCAGTGCCTCGAGCAGCCGTGGATGAAGCAGGAGCAAATGGGCAGCAGGAGGGATCACCCATGAACCTCCCTGTTGATTTGGCTGAGTCTGAATTGCCTTCTCCCACTGAACACACCCACCCACCTCATCTGCACAGCCCAAGAAGGGAATATTTGGAATAAAGGCCTGGGCAGCCCTGCTGCAGCTGCAGGGATCTGCTGAACAGAGTGCTGCTGCTGCTCTGGGCATCCTCAAGGGAAGGGATCCTGGATCCATTCAAACCCAGCTGCTGTTTGAGCAAGGAGTGGTGCTGCATGAAATCCCACACACATTTCATAAATCCCACACACATTTCATAAATCCCACATACATTCCCTCCTGATTTCCCTGAATTCTCATTCTTTCAGTGAAAAGCTGGCGGGTGTTTGATATTTATACACCAGCATTGCAGAGCACCTGAGCAAGACTTTGTGCAAGTGGCTCTGCCAGGGAAACCTGGAGTGCAATTCCAGATGCAGCTCCTGGAGAGTCTCCTCAGAGCCTGGGATGAGGAGTGTGGGATGGGGATGTGCCTTTATTGCCAGGGCTGTGGTGGAGAGCAGGGAATAGGGGTGCTGGGAGCACTGGGAGAAGGGTGCTGGGAGAGCAGGGAGAAGGGTGCTGGGAGCACTGGAATAGGGGTGCTGGGAGCACTGGGAGAAGGGTGCTGGGAGCACTGGAATAGGGGTGTTGGGAGCACTGGGAGAAGGGTGCTGGGAGCACAGGGAGCACAGGGAGAAGGGTGCTGGGAGCACTGGGAGAAGGGTGCTGGGAGCACAAGGAGCACAGGGAGAAGGGTGCTGGGAGCACTGGGAGAAGGGTGCTGGGAGCACTGGGAGAAGGGTGCTGGGAACACTGGGAGAAGGGTGCTGGGAGCACAGGAATAGGGGTGCTGGGAGCACTGGGAGAAGGGTGCTGGGAGCACAAGGAGAGGGTGCTGGGAGCACTGGGAAAGGGTGCTGGGAGCACTGGAATTGGGGTGCTGGGAGCACTGGAATTGGGGTGCTGGGAGCACTGGGAAGTGCAGCACTGGGAGCACTGGGAAGTGCAGCACTGGGAGCTCGGGGGTCCAGCCACCCCAGGACCCCTCCTGTGCTGCAGCCAGTGCTCGCCTCTCGTCCCCATCTCCTTTTCCTGGAGCAGCCAGGGCCCCCTGGGAGCTGCTTTTGGGGAACGAGGGAGCAGGACCCCTCCTCAACGCCACCCTGCCTGAAAATACTGAGTAAATCACACCTGCCAGTGCTTCTCCTTCAAACAAAAATGAGCTGGAGCTGGAGTTGACTTAGGATATAGATCTCTATCCTCTCAGTCATTCCTGTGCTAGTTTTTCATAAACTTGGCTGCTTCTCGTTTGCCCTCTAATAATTCTCCGAAGGCTCATTTCCCCTGTATAACTCTGTGCAAACACAAAGTTGAGGAAAGGGTATTTAGACTCATCCTCCAGGAATGCTGTTGTTGAGGAAATGCTTGTTTACCTACGTCAGTAATTTCCAAGAATATAATGTGCATTTGAAGATCAAATGTGAAAACTCCAGCATTTGGATGAGGTTGGAGCTCCCGTGGAATTGCAGTCTGGCTGCTCCCAGCTGGCTCCTCAGCCCAGCTCATCAGAGCCATGGAGCAGCAGGGCATTGCCAGCTCCAGCGCTGGGAGGGTTACCCTGAACCCTCACCTGGGGAGCCTTTCTGGCATTATTATTCATGAGTGAGAAGGGACCTGAAAATTCTGTTATTAGGTGTTCCCTGGTATGTGAAGATAAATGTGATCAACAGCAGGAGCCATTACACGTCCCCTACAATGAAAGTTACCTTGCTGCAGAATTTTTTTCTATAAATTTCTTATTTTTCATGTATGCAAGGAGGAAAATATTTGTAAAATCCCGTACATTTTTTAGAGTGTATTTACTAAGATTACAAAGGAATAACTCACTGACAGATGCTTGGCACACATCACAGTCTCCCATCTTTCCCTGCAGTGTCGTGAGATCAGAATCCAGGATGGGGTTGGAAGGGACCTTAAAGCTCATCTTGTGCCACCCCTGCTGCGGGCAGGGACAGCTCCCACCCCGCAGTTCCAGGTCCCAGAGGTGGAAAACCTCGAGGAGAACATCCCAGAACGGGGAAGCACCAGGTCGGGTGGGCGGGAGCAAGGTACAAGGAGACACCTCTGATCTGGGATTCTGGGATTTGGGATTCTGGGATTCTGGGATTTGGGATTTTGGATTCTGGGATTTTTGGATTCTGGGATTTGGGATTCTGGGATGCTGGGATTCTGGATTCGGGATTCTGGTATTTGGGATTCCGGAATTCCAGGATTTTTGGATTCTGGGATTCTGGGATTCTAGGAGTCTGGGATTCTGGGATTCTGGATTCTGAGATTTTGGGATTTGGGATTCTGGGATTCTGGGATTCTGGGATTTGGGATTCTGGGATTCTGGGATTCTGGGATTCTGCGATTTGGTATTCAGGGATTCTGAGATTCTGGGATTCTGCGATTCTGGGATTCTGGGATTCTGCGATTTGGTATTCAGGGATTCTGAGATTCTGGGATTCTGAGATTCTGGGATTTGGGATTCTGGGATTCTGAATTCTGGGATTCTGGGATTCTGGGATTTGGGATTCTGGGATTTTGCATTCTGGGATTTTGGGATTTGGGATTCCAGGATTCTGGGATTTGGGATTCTGGAATTACAGGATTTTTTGATTCTGGGATTCTGGGATTTGGGATTCTGGAATTCCAGAATTTTTGGATTCTGGGATTCTGGGATTTGGGATTCTGGGGTTATGATGTCAGGGTCATTCCTACATGCTGCAGCCGGAGGCTGGGCCTGAGGTGATGGATGTGCTCCATGCCCGTGCCTTCACAGGCAGGGAGGTGCACAGAGCCGAGGGCAGTCACCGGGAGTGTGACAGGGACAGGGAATGTGCAGGCTGCTGCCAGCAGGCAATAAATAATCCTGAATAAACCCTAAATAAATAAATAAACCCTGAATAAACCCTAAATAAATAAATAATCCTGAATAAACCCTGCTCTGTGCTCAGCCACGAGCAGCCCGGGCACTGCGAGGGCCCTGCAGGCAGTGCCAGGGGATGGCCGTGCCCCAGCACATGCACCTGCTGCTGGGCTGCCTGACTCCTGTTCCCCTGTTCCCCTGTTCCCCTGCCACCCTGTCCCCTTGTCACCGTGTTCCCCTGTCACTGTGTCCCCGTGTCCCCCAGTTCCCCTGTTCCCCTGCCCTCCTGTCTTCCTGTCCCCCTGTCCCCTGTCCCCCTGTCCCCGTGTTCCCCTGTCCCCTGTCTTCCTGTTCCCCCTGTCCCTCTGTCCCCCTGTCCCCCTGTCCCGGGCACAGGTGACACAGGTGTCACACACCTGTGGATGTGCTCGGTGCCCGGTGAGCGGTGCCCGCCGGCTCTGCCGAGCCCGGTGCGGTGCGGGGGCTGCCGAGGGTGAGGAGGGTGCCGGGCACAGCCCCTGCCGTGCCCACCCCGGCTCTCCGAGTCTCCTTTGGCCCTGCCCGTGCCGGTGCCCCATCGTGTCCCTTGGGGCCACAGGAGCCACCCCCAGCCCGTGCCCGACCCGCTGCCCCTCCAGCAGGACCGGGGCTGTGCAGGGAGTGATGCCCGAGCCCCCCGGGGCTGGGCTGGCGTCCCTCTGTGGCACCCCCAGGTGCCCGTGCCCGGGCTGGGGTCCCTCTGTGCCATCCCGAGGTGCCCGTGCCCGGGCTGGGGTCCCCCTGTGGCACTCCAGGTGCCCGGGCTGGGGTCCCCCTGCGGCACCCCCAGGTGCCCGGGCTGGGGTCCCTCTGTGCCATCCCGAGGTGCCCGTGCCCGGGCTGGGGTCCCCCTGTGGCACCCCCAGGTGCTCATGCCCGGGACGGGCCGGACACAGCCGCAGCTGGCACCAGGGAGGAAAGTTTGTAAAGAAAGTACTGAACACAGACTTCCCGGGGTATCAGAAGGAAAATTTATGCATCGCCTTTGAGTTCAACTTCTCCATTAAAGCTTTTTCCCTATAATCTAGGGAGTTCTTATCTTGGTGACTTATGATGTTATGGAGGGGCTCATGCATGGAAAATGTCAATAGAAATAGTAACTCTAGAAGGGAAGGGCCTCCTAATTAGTCCCCATTTAGATTTTATGATGGCTTTGAGATCTGCTCATCCTGACAGTGCGCACTCTGGTTACATATTGTTCTAGCCTGAGGGAACCATAGGAAAATCCAGATTTATTGTACCTATCATACCAGCATATTTCATTTGCCATTATGAGCAGCCATCTCGCAATGATGCAGGAGTATTTATTACAGATTAAATTGTAGGACCTGGATGGTTTAGTGAGGTTCTTGAGGTATCATTTATGTCATTAACTGGCTCATTATCAGATCTGCAAATCTCAATTCCTTTTTTTGTGCCTTCTGTTTCCGAGCAGGGGCCTGGGCTGGGCTCTGGCAGGTCCCAGGGTGGGTGTGAGCCAGGGCACGCAGGGGGTGCTGGAGCCGGGGCTGCTCGGGGTCCCTGGGGAGCCCCCAGGGCCACACCAGAGCCACCCCAGCTGCCCCGAGCGGTGTCACCCCTGCCCCCGTGGCCCCACAGCCATCCCTCTCCATTAGCCTCAGCTCGGAGAGGTGAGCCTGGGAAGGCACTGGTAGGAGAGGAGGTAATTTCACTCTAATTATTTAACAAGTCTGTTCCAGGCGTAAGCTTATTACCAGCGGCGAAAGGATACGCTGGATTTTTTTCCTCTCTCTCTCTCTCTCTTTTATGCTTTATCTCTACTTGGAGAATTATTTGAAGAGGTTTAATCCAGCCTTGATTGTTGTTGTTAATGGGCAAGGAGAATGGGTTATTCCGTGTGCTCTGCTCTCCAGAAAAGTCCTGGGCAAAGGAGCTCTCAGCAGTGCTGGCTCTTCGATTTAGTGATATTATTTGAATTTATTGTTCGATTCCACTCGCGTGTCCTGCCTTGTTGGTATTTGCCCTATTTACTCTCCTATATTGCTTTTTCATAAAACCAGGGGATGGCATTTAAGTTGTTGTGTTCTTTGGTATTAAAAGGCACTTGGAACAAGCCCGGGAGCACATCCTGGATTGTGGGGTTCAGGGCATGCTCTGCTGCCGAGCCTGCCCCACTCTTGGCTTGCTGAGATTAATTAATTCCCGTGCTGGCCAATATTTGTGGGGAAGAAAAAGCTTGGGAGGACAGAAATAATGCATGAAAATGCCATCTCCTCTTGCCCCTGGCTCGGTGGCCAAAGGCTGTGCAGGGTGTTTGCAGTGGCTGATTGCACCCCAGTTTCTTCTGTGGCCGTGGTGGTTCTACCCTGGAAGTGTGAGGATAAATCCAGGCAGTGTATTCATCCCACCCTGGGCTGCTCCTGAGCTCCACGGGTGCCCCACAGCATCGCCCAGAGGGAGCAGGGCAGGGCAGGGCTGGGGCACAGAGGGGAGCCCAGCCCTGCACGCCCAGCTCACCCCCAGATCAGGGCTGGGCACCCAAATATTGCCCAGAGCCAGCCCCGGGGAGCCTCCTGTGCTGCACCCTCGTGGGGGTCTCTCCCTGCACCCCAAAACCTTCCCCAAAACGCCTGAACGTTCCCAGTGAGGACAGGCACACAACCTCCACGTAAATCCACAGTGCCTTTTGGAGATCTGGGGAAATTAATGCTTGCCAGTGCTTGGTGCTCTGCTCCTGGTTTTAATTATTTCAGTTATTTATTTTATTGAACACTTTGTACCTGTCTGTGAGGCAGAGCTGTCTGCTCCAGGGTTAAACTGCCACACCAGGTTGAAAATAGAAGGTGTGTGAGCATTAAGGTGTGTGAGCATTTAGGTGTGTGAGCATTTAGGTGTGTGAGCATTTAGGTGAGTCCGCTTTTCCTTGAAAAGCATCAGGGTCTTGTAAGATTTAAAAATGTTCAAATGAGATGCCTCTCGCTCTAATTTACACACACCCCTTCCCTATTTATTTAATTTACATTGCATTTTCCTTTATCAGTCAAAAAAAAAAAAAAAAAAGGGGCATTTATAACTGAAGAGCAGAAGAATTGTTGGGTATTTATCTCAAACCAGCCTTCCAACATCTGCCTGCAGTGTGCACACCAGGAATCCTGCATGGGAACGGCAGCAGAAGTGGCAGTGTCCGTGTGTCCCCTCGAAAGGGACATTTTCTGTTCCAGCAGCTGCCAGGAAATTCAGGTATTTTGAGAAACCTACAGCTGCAGTGAGGAAAGCCTCGCTGAGCAGGGGTGGTTCGGACACTGTTCAGCTATTCCTGTGCTGGGTGTTTAAATTGAAAATGGAGTGTAATTTATAAAAATAGATAATCAAAGGCCTTTACCTGAGTTGATAGCAAATTACAGAGAATTTAGGAGTCGTCTCCCAGGCTGGATACCACGGGTACCCCCGGATCTGCTCGAACCAGGGCTTTGTGAGGATGCCCTGGCCAGGCTCGGTCCTTGCCGGGTAATCTGAATATTGAGGCTGCTCGTTAATCTCCATTCCTGGCTTGGGCTGGGCTGGGCTGCTCCGGCAGCAGCCGCTGGGTTGCCGTAGGAACCAGGAATTCAAGTAAATATGCTCAGGAAGGAGAAATGTCTACTAATTAAATGTGAGCAGCATTGATAAAGGGCCAGGGCTGGGAAAAGGTAGAACGTGATGGCCTTCCTTGTAATTCATCAGAAAATACGTTTACATCTATCTATATCTAATCTAGATCTATATTTATATCTGTATCTACATCTATATTTATCTATATCTATATCTATATCTATATCTATATCTATCTATATCTATATCTATATATATATATATCTATCTATTTTACATACGTGGATAATATTGTAGAAGTAATATAGAAAAAATACATATATATATGTATCTGCATACCTAGAAACTATATATATGGATAATAATACAGAAAATACATATCTATATTTTTCTCTATATAATATATATATGGATAACAATATAAAATGCCTATATATTTTTTTAAAAATATATAAAATATATATACGAGAGGTTTACAAGACTTATAAATGATGCATATCCCTCTTTGTGGAGAGAACTACATGCATTGGAGATGACAGCAACATTTTTATATAGAAGTGACACTTTATTCCATTTTTTCCTTTTGAGGCTATAAATTCTGTAATCTTCTCGGATCCCTTTTATGGCTTGCACATGGCAGGTGAAGGCATTCCCTGGCTCTGCGGGTGCTGGGGGCCCTGATCCGCCCCCTCCAACACCCACCTTGCACACCCGGGGGGATTTTCACAGAAAGGGACCCCGTGCCCCACTGGGTGCCTCAGTTTACCCCGGGGGCAAATGGAAAAATCCAACTTCTGATCTCCCGTTTCCTCTTTGTTTGCTCCTCAGCTATTTCCCATTTTTGGAAAAGAGCTGTTTAGTGCTGCACCCATAAATGGAGCCGGACCCCGCAGGTGTTTGGTGCCAAGCACAGCTGCTGGGCAGGGATGCTGACACCAGCATCTCCCAGAGATGCCCTTCCAACCCTAATGAATGGCAAACGCGGGCAATTAATGGCACATTAATAAACAATAATGATGTCACAGCTGGGGAAATTGAGGCACGTTTCATGTGAAGCCTATCTGTGTGGCACCTGGGCACACGGGCAGGGGTGGGCACGGCGGTGCTGGGTTACAGCCTGGGCTCCGTGGGCTCCGAGGGCTTTTCCAGCCCGAACGATTCCGTGATTCTGTGATAAAATCTCCAATACTGGCGAGCTGGCTTCGTTAGAATGGCAGGGACACGCCGGGCTGTGCTGAGCACAGTCACAGGAGGGGCTCGGGGCTGGTTTTGTCTGTGTCCCCGTGTCCCGCAGCCCCCGAGCAGCACCCAGGGGCTGCCAGGGCTCCCACAACAGGAGGGTCCCCGTCCCTGTCACAGCTCCTGCAGGAGCATCCCGGGTGCCTCAGGGTCCCTAAAGGCCGGGTGCGCTGGATTCCTGAATTCCTGCCAGATGTGCAGCTGATGTTCCGCCCGGCGGGCAGCGCTCCCGGCGGAGCAGGACGAGGTGTCTTCATCTGCATAAGCACGTGGACTCCGCGCTCGTCTCATTCTCGTTTTTAATTACAGTTCAAGGACTAAATCCATCTCAGTCAGGCTTGTGCTCAGCTGGGATAAACCCAGGAGGGTCCCAGATTTACAGCAGGGCGGGAAGAGCAGGGTGTGCCTGGTGTCCTGATGCTCCTGGGGGCTCTTACCCTTCCTCCTGGCTGGATTTTACACTGGATTCTGCCTTGGCTGCTGCCCTTGGCCATGTCCCTGAGGGAACAGGGGTCTGGGCAGGGCTCAGAGTGCCTCACTGCCCAGAGCAGCTCAGGGTCTCTGCTGGGACCTCTTCAGTGCTGGGATCCCTTGGGTGCTGTCACCCCTTTAGTTCTGTCACCCCTTTAGTTCTGTCACCCCTGTAGTGCTGTCACCCCTGTAGTGCTGTCACCCCCTTTAGTGCTGTCACCCCTTTAGTTCTGTCACCTCTTTAGTTCTGCCACCCCTGTAGTGCTGTCACCTTCTGTCCATCCCTGCCTTGGCTTCTCCTGTCCCCACCTGGGCTGAACCCAAAGCCCTGTGGTTCCCCTCTGAGCCTGGGCAAGGACAGGGGTTCAGAGCATGGGTGGTGATGCCAGGGCCACCCAGGACCCCCAGCCGCCTTCACCAGCCTCATCCTGGGGCACTGCTGCCTGCTTCCCTCTTTTTCCCAGTGGCCAGGGAAGAACCCCTGGTATGAGACATAGCAGAGTTGGGATGCTCCAGCTGTCTGCAGGAGCTGGTGGCCCCAAGCCCTGAGGAAGTGGCCACCATCCCTCTCCATGCTGGGGTCAGTCCTGGCCCCAGCCAGGGGCTCAGCCCCGTGCTGCCCTTACAGACAGGGCTGGTCAGAGCAGCAGTGCCCAGCCCACAGAAGTGGTCCCAGGACCCCCATCAGCTCTGACTGGCCCAGCTGCAGCTCTTTCCCCTTGTCCTCCCCATCAGAGGGGACAGGCCCTGGTGGGCAGCAGGACCCCACAGCCGCTGTGCCACCCTCTGTCCCTGCTGTGGGCACGCTGCAGGAGCCCCAGCAGCATCCAGCACATGCCCACAGCAGGGAAAAGGGCCTGAGGAGAGACAGGCTGCTCCCAGTGCCCCCGACCATTTACAATTTATATGTCCTTGTCAGGCGGGGAGTTTGATAGCTCTAATGTCATGTTTGTCCTTCACCTGGAGAAAATCCCCTTTAAAGATCACCAGCCCGGCTGTGTTGACAGGAACTGTGCAGGTCACGCCTTAACTTGTGCGGGATCGTTCCAAAACGCAGATCTTTATCTGGACTGAAAGCACAGGGACAGAAAAGCCCCAAATCCCTGTGATTCCCGGGTGGGATGGGGCCCAGAGCAGGTCTGGCTCTGGAGAGGAGCTGGTGAATTTGGGGATGCAGCAGCCCCATGGTGCCAGGGCATGGATGGCTCCTCCAGCAGAACCAGGCTGTGCTGGGCAGGGTTTCTTTCCATTTCTGGCAAAGCTTTCTGAAATGTAAATATTTCCATGCCCTGTCTGGACACTTCTGCTCCTCCCTGTACTTTCATTTTCCAGGAATCCTTTACACACAGCTCCCAGAGATCCACGTTAGAGGAGGAACAGATCCCCAGGGCAGACCCTTCAGAGCAGCAGCACTCCTGGGTTTGGTGGCATCTCCACCCCTTCCCCATGACCTGGCATCCAGGAGCCCCTCCCTGCCTGCCTGCAGCTCTGCTGGCCCAGCCCTGCCTGCAGCGTGGGGCTGGGGACACTGAGGACACTGGGGACACTGGGGACACTGGGGACACTGGGGACATTGAGGACACTGGGGACACTGGGGACACTGTGCTGGGGTGGGCTGAGCTGTGGCTCTCCTGGGAGCTGGGAGAACGTGGGCTGGGATGGGGATGGGAGCCTTGCTCCCCTCTGAGCCGGAGGAACTCCCGGCCAGGAGCTGGAGCTGCTGTGCCCGGGACAGGCACCTGGCCAGGCAGGTTTGCTCTCTCTGGAGGGTACCCGTGCCTGCTCAGCAGCTGCAGCTTCCCCAGGGATGCTGCTCCCAACAGGGCACCACGAGGGACACTCCACAGACAAAAACACCTCCAGAATTTCAGCCCCATTTTTATTGGGCTTGTTACTGTTTCTGTCTCGACATTCACGTGCCCTTGAACCACTCTGCTCCTGGTCAGTGCTCTGGGCCTCCTCTGGGAGCTGCTCAGGGGCAGGGAGCCAGGTGAGCCCCAGGTGTGCAGCTGCCCCAGCCCTGGCAGCCAGCCTGTGCTGAGGGGATTCCTCGGGAATTCATAACCCAAACTCCAGAGTGCACCTCACACAATGCACCCACTGGGTGCTAGAGCTGGATACAGCCTTAAAAATAAGGGAAGGCAAAGCACCCATGAGGGCCTGGCCCGAGCTGTGCCCTGGGAACAGGAGGGGGGTGCTGCTGGCTTTGGGCACCCAGGGAGGGCAGGCTGTGCCCAGGGCACGCGTGGGACTCCCGTTAATTTAAGGGGAATTATGTGAATTGTACAGCATGGGTTGACTATACTCCTGAGTATTGCAGTTATTATGTTTACCATCAATATTCATGAAGGCTCCTTAAAAAAAAAAAAAAAAAAAAAAGGCAGCAGGGAAATTTTGCTCTGAAGCAGAGAACTGCCACTTCTGGGAGAGCCTGCAGAAGCAGTGTGCATTCCCCAGTTTATTTGTCCTCTGTTTTTCTCAGAGTGTTGTCTGGAGTTCTGAGAAGAGTTGTTGAGAAAAACAAATTGTGCTGGTGCACTTCATTTTATAAAGGTCCTGAGGGACCAGACAAGGGGAATGGCTTCCCCTTGATGGAGGAAATGGTTGGATGGAATACTGGGAGGAAATTCTTGGTTGTGAGGGTGGGCAGGCCCTGGCACAGGGTGCCCAGAGCATCTGGGGCTGCCCCTGCATCCCTGGCAGTGCCCAAGGCCAGGCTGGACACTGGGGCTGGGAGCACCTGGGACAGTGGGAGGGGTCCCTGCCATGGCAGGGTGGATGGGATGGGCTGTAAGTCCCTTCCAACCCAAATCATTCTGGGATTCTAGGAGTCTACAACCATCATTGCTGGTTTTGACCTCCTCAGAAATGGATGTGGTTTGATTTTTAATTTGTATTGGAGTTTTCCAGCCCAGACATCACCTTTGTCAAAGGAAACACGTAACTTTAGCCCGGAGAATCTGAGGAAATCTGGGTTCTCCTTGTGCAGCTCCTGTCTGGGTGGGTGCTGCAGTACAAGCTGTGTGCCGTGCCAAGGGACAGAACTCTGTGGGTTTTCCTGCTGTTGCTGCAGAAGCGTTTTGTTTGTGGCAGGTACCACAGCCCGGGCATCGCCCCCTGGCAGGAGCGCTTTGGGTTCTGCTGGTGCTGCTGGTCCTGCTGGGCCTGGGGAGGCAGCCAGGGGTGCAGTGGGCAGGGAGAGGGTCCCCAGCCCCGGCTGGTGCCCCTGCCAGGCCAGGGCCCCCGTCCCCTCTCCCGGTTGAAGGCAGCAGAGGAAAGGCAGCAGCGAGCCCTCGCCTTCTGCCGCGGCCCCGCGCCGGCTGCCAACAGGGCACTGCTCTGCCAGTTGTAAATTTTAATTGGCCATCTGGGGAAAGCACAAACCACTGACTAGAGATTAATCAGTAAATTAACCCAGGCATAATACACATTTCCCAGCGGGGCCCGGGCTGCCGGAGGCTGGGGCGGGCGGGATGCGGCGGCGCCGGGCCGCTGTTATTGCTTACCGCGAACATCGTCCCCGCGTCCCCAAATTCCCTGCAGCCTGACCTTGCCGCCGACCCTGATTTGTACGGCAGTTGCCGAGAGGCCTCCCCGCGATGCTCGACACAGATGGCACAGGTAGCGCTGCTGGATCGGGGATGTGACACCTTCCCTCTGCTGCGGCAGGAGCGGCCCGTGCCTGCGGCTGTGCCCGCCGGGGCTGGGAACAGCGCTGGGGACGGGCAAGCACCGGGCAGGACGAGCTTCCCTTGCTTTATTTAATTACTCTTATCCCGCAGAAGGGTTCCAGGCATGCCATGCATAGCAGGAGAGTCACATCTGCTGGCACGTCCCGGCCCAGGAGCCTCCCTGGCTGCAGAACTCTGATGGGAGAAGGCTGGGGAGAGCAGAACTCGCCCTCTGCCTTGTGCTGCCCAGGTGCAAAACCCCCTTTTCCCTCAGTGGTCCCATGCTGTGATGGCAGGAGGAGCAGGGAGGGGCAGCAGGGTGAGCCCAGAGCAGCAGCATCACTGCAGTCTGGGCTGCAGGGGCCTGTGGGGTTGGGTTCAAACTCATCTCACAGGGACAGCTGTGACACAATCCCCATCCCTGGAAGTGCTCCGGGCCAGGCTGCACCAGCAGGGGATCACAGAGTCACAAAACCCCTGCACAGTTTGGGTTGGGAGGGACTTTCAGGCTCCTCAAGCTGGTGGCACCAAGCCCCATCCAGTATCCTGGCTGATGGAATAACACAACACACGAGCTGTACTCACCACTCCAACCCTGATTTTCCCCTGGATGGAAATGTCTGCCCAGTCTGTAAAGTGCTTTGGGATATTTGCAGGAAACAGCCCTGTGTCCCCCACACACCATCAGCACCACGGGGATATATATATCTATATATATATATATACCTTCTCCACCACACTTGCTGTTTAAGCTCTGTGGTGTGGTTCAGTTTCTTGGCCCCTAGGAGTGACTCTGTCCTAAAGAACAAACCTGGCTCTTTGGAATTTAAATAGTTCTCCTAATAAGTGGTTCCTTGGCTGGAAATATATGGATGCACCACTGTATCGTGTCTATGATTTTGCATTTTCCCCACTGTCTCTTCTGCCTGACATGATAATGAGCTCTGTGTTAAGCCAGAAAAAAGCAATTTTCTCCTGAGGTTAATTTCTTTGGATTGCCCACCTGAAGTGGGGAGTTGCATATAAATTCTAATTTGTACTGAAGTGCAGAAGATTGAGTTAGTTTTTTTGGCACAGATGATACAGAGAAATCTTTATTGACATACAGGGTGTTTGGTCCTGCCTTCCTGGCATTGCCTAGGGAAGAAAATGGTGATGAAACCAGGTGTGGCTCTTTGGGTCCCTTTGAACAGGCTCCAGCTTTACAACAGGAACCTGAACTGCCAGGGGGCAGGGATGGATGGGATATTGGGAATTGGGAATTCCCGTGAATTGTACAGCATGGGTTGACCATACTTCTGTATAGTGGCTGTGAGGGTGGGCAGGCCCTGGCACAGGTGCCCACAGCAGCTGGGGCTGCCCCTGGATCCCTGGCAGTGCCCAAGGCCAGGCTGGACAGTGGGGCTGGGAGCACCTGGGGCAGTAGGAGGTGTCCCTGCCATGGAGGGGTGGGATTGGATGGGATTTAAGGTCCCTTCCATGAGCCCTGAGTGCCACCTCCAGGAATCCTGGGACCCAGGGATGGGCACTGCAAACCTCCAATCCCTGAGCCCCCTTTCCACGGGGAAATTCCTGCTGAAACCCCACTGGCCCTGCAGAGGACAGGCATGGTGAGGTCTGGCAGAGCAGCTCTGCCTCCTGCAGCTCTGCTCTCCTCCTCACCAGGGCTGCTGCAGGGTTTTACCTGTTTTTTTATTTGTTTTTGGGACAATCAGCCCAGCTATTTCCTTACCCAGGTCCATTTTCTTTCAGCTGAGCCTAAAGTCTGGAGCTTTTCCAGCCTGGCTTCCCAGAGCAGCCCGCCAGACTGCCCCCCCAGCACCACTCAGCACTTCACAGGGAGAGGAAACTGGTGTTGTGATTAATATGCAAAACTCCTAATTAATGGTGGGTCTCAGAGCAGCATGCATAAGTAATTCCTTTGTATTTGATAACAGGGTGTATTGGAAGGGCTCTACACCTCATTATTACCCACCAATTTCCTTAAAGGGTGGGCAGCCCCTTCCTCACAGTCCCCGGTACAGCACTCAAGGGCATGGAAAAACCTAATAATGGAGAAATGGTTTGGGTGGTGGCAATTCCTTACCAAGGAAATAGGAAGGGGAGTGACCAGGAAAGGGGAGTGACCAAGAGCCACCGGCTCCACCATCCCCTTGCTGTGGGTGGGCAGGAGCTCCTCCTTCCCCAGCTGAGACCTCGGTAACACCCCCGTGTGCAGGGAATGGAAAACCATCCATGATGCATTAATTGTGATTTTTACAGACTGACCAGAGGTGCAGACCTGCAATGGCCTCTCCTGGAGCACTGGATCTGCACTGTCTGAGTGACAAACCCACCCACGTTCAGCACCCAACTCAAACAGTGGCACTGGAAAAACAAGGAAAGAAGAAAAGGAGGTTGGTGGCAGCAGGAATTGAGTCAGGAGGTCTGGGGCCCTCCCGAGTGAGGGGCTTGGTGTGAAAGCTGCTGCAGGAGAGGAGATTTTCAGGAGGGGTTTTGGGGAGCAAATGTTTGTGTATGGGGAAGGCCAGGCTGGCGTGTGCCTACTGGAAGTGACTGCAAAGAACATATGGCTCCATTTAATGCAAGAGACTTTGTGGATTATAATTGAGGAGATAATTGGGAAAGGGTGAAGATTATGAGAGGGTGGGACTCAGTAATTATTCAGAGCTGCTTTAAAAGAGTGACAAAGTGCTCCTTGACAAAGGCCTGGGAGGAGCCAGAACTTCACTGCAGATTTCCTGCCTCTCCACAAGCCGTGTCTGAGCACGTGTGAGAAACGAGGACTGTGGTGCTGGGCACTGCTGGGCACTGCTGGGCACTGCTGGGCACTGCTGGGCACTGGGGTGCTGGGCTGCTCAGGGAGGGGGTGCCCTGGCCGTGGTACCTGTGCCCAGCCCAACGTCTGGCACAGATGTGTTTTATGGAAAATCCTTTCCTTAGGATTTGTTCTCCTGAGAGGCTGAGAGGCCTCAGGAACAAAATGTAACCAATGATTATCTGCTGCTGTGGGATGCAACAGGTGCATCTGGGATTGGGCTCATGGGGTTGTTTCTAATTAATGGCCAATCACAGTCAGCTGGCTCGGACAGAGAGCTGAGCCACAAACCTTTGTGATCATTCTTTCTTTTTCTATTCTTAGCCAGCCTTGTGATGAAATCCTTTCTTCTATTATTTTATTACAGTTTTAATACAATATAGATCATAAAATAATAAATCAGCCTTCTGAACCATGGAGTCAGATCCTCATCTCTTCCCTCACCCTGGACCTCTGTAAACACCATCACACAACATCCTCATCCACAGCAGGGACTGCTGGAGTGGCTCAGCGTGGGAATTTCCATGGGGATGTCCAAACCCACAGATAAAACTGTAGAGCTGGCAGAGGGGAGATTCAGGTGAGATTTTGGGAAGGAATTCCTGGCTGTGAGGGCGGTGGCTGTCCAGAGCAGCTGTGGCTGCCCCTGGGTCCCTGGATGAGTCCAGGTGGGTTGGAGGGGGCTTGGAGCAGCCTGGAGGTGTTCCTGGCAGGGGTGGGATGGGATGGGATGGGATGGGATGGGCTGGGCTGTAAGGTCCCTCCCAACCCCACCATTGCATGGTCAGTGGTTCTGTGCCTCAGAGTGAGCCCAAAGGTGCTGCTCTCTCTGCACCCACATTGCTGCTTTGACTCTGAGGAGTGAACACTGATTTCAATTATTTAAAATTCTGGCCTGTCAAAATATATGTGAATAAACAAATCTGAGCGGGCAAACAACACTCTCACATCCCAAATATTTCTTCTCTTCAGCATGCCTCTCCAGAAAAGCCCGGACGTGTATCTCAAATAATTAGATTTTGTTCAGTAATCAAACTCAATCAGACGGATTCTCTGTGAACTACTTTTATACCCACAATGAGGAATGTGTGTCGTTCCCCGTGCATTTGCATATTTTTCCATAAACCTAAAACCAATCAATTTTGAAGAGTTATGATAATATAAAGAATCTGAGGCAATTACATGTCTTTTAAACAGGGATTCAAAAGGCATTCCACTGGCAGGGTTCGTGGAGCAAAGCAGTCAAAACTCCTTTAACCCTTTTGGTGGCGCCTGGGCGAGGGTGCTGTGCTGGGGCTGCTCCTTCCTCCTGGCCTTGCCCTCCTGTCCCAGCCCTGGGCTGGCGCTGGCACTGCCCTTCTGTGCCCGCAGCCCTGGTGGCACAGCTCTGCCAGGGGAGCCGCCCCAGGGGCCGAGAGGCAAATTAGCAGCACCAGATTTCCCTCCAAATATCACATCCGCCGCCATATGGGCTGAACGCAGACTTCTCGGGGATTTCATTTTCATAAACAGGGAGGAATTATGCAAAGTGCCATAGGTAGGGCTTGCAAATGTTTTTTTAAAGCAGCCATTTGGTGGAAATGACTTTTTAATGATTTTTCTCTGTGGTTCTGTCTGGCTACGGAAGCTTTTCCGTGTTTATTAAGTGGTTGAGACTTTTCTGCTGTTACTGCTCCCATCCAGAGCAGGCAGAGCATCTCTGGGGGTTTGGAGGGGCACCCCAAGCTGCACATCCCATCTCACAGGCTTCACCCTGGTGGGCAGCTGTCCTCAAAACCCTGGCTTTGCATAAAAAGGGGATTTTTTTTTTTTTTTTCAGTGTATTTGTGGCCATGCTGCACCACCAGGGACCGGGCACAGGTGCAGAGCTCGTGCCCAGGGGATGGGGCAGCTCCTGAGGTGGGCATTTACAGGGACAGTACCCCCGCCTGGGTGGCAGCAGTTGAAGCCCAGCTGTCACCTCGCTGTCCCTGCCATGTGTGTGTCACCCGTGCTGCTGAAAGGATGACACACACGCCATGAGCACATCAGCCAGGGGAAAGCAGGTGCAGGAGGAAGATATCTCTGTGTGCTGACAGGGAGGGAAGCGTGTTTGCTCAGCGTGTATTGGAGACCCAGGCCCGGGGGAGGTCACGCCTGTGGAATATTGCTGCTGTAATCTCAGCAGGGCCCCGGGCTGCGCTGCCCAACACGGCTGGAGCAGCACCTGGGCCCTCCCCACAGCCCCCCTGGCACCCACAGCATGCCCAGGCCCCCTGGCACCCACAGCCTGCCCAGGCCCCACAGCCTGCCCAGGCCCCCCTGGCACCCACTGCCTGCCCAGGCCCCCTGGCACCCACTGCCTGCCCGGCCCCCCTGGCACCCACTGCCTGCCCAGGCCCCCCTGCCACCCACAGCCTGCCCAGGCCCCACAGCCTGCCCAGCCCCCCTGCCACCCACAGCCTGCCCAGCCCTCCTGCCACCCATAGCCTCCCCACGGCCCCCCTGGCACCCACAGCCTGCCCAGGCCCCCCTGCCACCCACAGCCTGCCCAGCCCTCCTGCCACCCATAGCCTCCCCACGGCCCCCCTGGCACCCACTGCCTCCCCACGGCCCACTGGCACCCACAGCCTGCCCAGGCCCCCCTGGCACCCACAGCCTGCCCAGGCCCCATTGCCATCCACAGCCTGCCTGGCCCCCCTGCCACACACAGCCTGCCCGGCCCCACTGCCTGCCCACGGCCCCCCTGGCACCCACTGCCTGCCCAGGCCCCACTGCCTGCCCAGCCCCCTTGGCACCCACAGCCTGCCCGGCCCCCCCTGGCACCCACAGCCTGCCCGGGCCCCCCTGGCACCCACTGCCTCCCCACGGCCCTCCTGCCACCCACAGCCTGCCCAGGCCCCCCTCCTCTCTCCATTCCCCCACCTCCCCGCACCTGGGGGACCCACAGCCCACCCCAGACCTTCATGGGCATCCTCGTGCACCCCTTGTCCTCTCCACACCCTTAAGGACCCCTTGTCTTCTCCAGACCCTTCTGCACTCCTTTTTCTCCAGACCCTTGTGCATCCCTTGTCCTCTTCAGACCTTTGTGCACTCTTTGTCTTCTCCAGACCCCTGTCCACCCCTTGTCCTCTCCAGACCCTCGTGCACCCCTTGTCTTCTCCAGACCCTTAAGGACCCCTTCTTTTCCCCAGACCCTTGTGCACCCCTGCTCCTCTCCAAACCTTTGTGGACTCGTGGTCCTCTCCAGACCCTTATGGACCTCTGGACCCCTCCAAGCCTATGTGGACATTCTCATGGACCCCTGGTCCTCTCCAGACCCTCTCCTCAGTGGATCATCTGCACGTCCAGGTTCTGGAGAATGCAGGAAATCCCGGGGCTGGGGGCAGGAGGGGGTGACAGCAGCCAACAAAGGGGCTCCAGCCCGTGTCACTGCTGATGAAGGTGGCACTGGCAGGAACGTGGCACTGGCAGGAACGTGGCACTGGCAGGAACGTGGCACTGGCAGGAACGTGGCACAGCAGCCCAGAGAACAGAGAACAGAGCCCAGCCTGTCCGGGCTGCAGGGATGCTCTGGAGCAGAGGAGGAGCAGGAGTGAGCTGTGGTTTATCAGCACCAGCTCCCCAGGTGCTGCTGGGCAGGGCAGGGGGCCAGGGGGGAGGGAGGATCTGCAAAAAGCAGATTTGGGAGACCCAGGGGCAGCAGCAGCAGCACCCCCTGCACAGCCTCAGTTCATGTAAATTCATATTTATTGGCCTTGTCGTTCTTCTGAAAGGGGCAGAAATTCATTCTGCATCCCTGTCATTTGTTTCCTACCAGAATATCCTTCACCAGCATTCCCAGTGTCCTCTCCCCGTGCAAATGAGTAATGGGGGAAAGTAACTTTGGAAATGACATTGCAATGTAATCATCCATATTGTGTATTGTGGTTAAAATTGATTAAAATAATATTGAAACTCCCCCAAGGGATTATGCAATTATAAGTCAAGTCCCAAATGGAAAAGGTTTTTGAGAACTTGGCAGATGTCTTAATGAAAATGAAGCATTATAGTAATATATTAGTGCTATTTGTATATTATTGACAGCAGGATCACTAAACTGTATAAATTACTGTCCACAAGAATGGCTGAATTGTTTTTCTTTCAGGAAATTTTTAATCAAATATAATTTCAGAAAAATAATTGTTTAATTTTGGCCTTACCTTTGATCCGCACGTTGATGGATCAATTATTAAACCGAGTTTTAGCCACTCATTCGCTTTGGAAGTTGACACTTTAAATATTTGATTTTGCACCCATTTTGTTTTATTACAGAATAAATTGTGGCGAATGCCAGAGACTATTACAGGCAGCCCTGCCATGAAAGGTGGTCGGAGGCTCCAAGTTCTGTTTGCTCCCTCCTGGAGCTGCAGTGGGGACGGGAGGAGGGCAGGGTGGTCCCCACAGGGATGCTGGGGCTCTGCTGGGTGTCCCCTGTGCCCTGCAGGGGCAAACACATCGAATCCACATCGGGGCTTTTACTCCCATACAGGAATTTCTGTTCCAGTGGTTAGCAAATAAACTGCCTGCCTGCAAGTACATAATATTTTAGTCTCTAATTTTAAAAATATGCTGTATTTTAATATCTCTTTTTAAAACAGATACCACTTTTTATGAAGCACTACATGAGTTGCTGATGGATAAATCACCCAAGCATGGTTAAAGAGACCCTAATCTCCAGATGGTACCAGATCCATTTAATTGTATCCTCTGACCTCATCTCACCTGAGCCTGCATTAAAATCATAATACAGTTCAAGTGTAAAAATGATATAGTGTTTATTCGTCCTGTTTATAGGGGGGCAAACACACAGTTAAATTCAGATGTCGAAAATTAGTGTAGTCATTTGCAAAGGTTGAGTTAGATCAAACTGACTCTCAGCATTTTATTTGCCCCTTTTTTATCCCAACAGCTCTGTGGCTGCAGCTCGGTGTCTCTGGGTGAAGGGGGATCTGAGGCAGAGCTGGGGTGGGTTTGGGGCACGGCAGAGGCAGGCCCAGCCCTGGGCAGAGGGGTGAAGCCCTTGGTCTCATTTTTCATTTTCACCATGTGTGATGAGGATGGGCCACATGCACCACAAATGCACTGCAAATATTTTAATATATCAGTGCCCAACCATCTCTTCCCTCCGTGGTGCCATCCCTGCCACCCCAGCAGACGGGGATGCTCCTTCCCTTCTGGCAGGGTGACCTGCACTCCCCACAGAGATGCTGCTCCCTCCTGTACCAGTGTTTGGTGTCAGAGATGTTCCTCCCTCCTGTGTCAGTGTTTGGTGTTAGAGATGTTTCTCCCTCCTGTGTCAGTGTTTGGTGTCAGAGATGTTCCTCCCTCCTGTGTCAGTGTTTGGTGTCAGAGATGTTTCTCCCTCCTGTGTCAGTGTTTGGTGTCACAGATGTTCCTCCCTCCTGTGTCAGTGTTTGGTGTGAGCCTGCTTTCCCAGGACCATGGAATCATAGAGCATGGAACAGGTTGGTTTGGAAAGGAGCTCAAAGCTCAAAGTTCACCTCCTTCCACTCCCTGCTGTGGGCAGAGTCCCTTCCACGAGCCCAGGATGCTCCAAGCCCCGTCCAAGCTGGCCTTGGACATCTCCAGTTCCACTTCCCTCCCGCTCAGCACCCTCCCATGGGTGAGAGCCTGGGGGCTCCCACCAGAGCTGCTCCTGCCCAGGGTGATCCCCTGCACCCCACCCCACCTCGGGGATTGACCTCAAACCCTGCCCACTTTGGTGTTTCTGTATTGGCCAGAGCTCAGACTTTGGGAACTCGTGATTGTGGCAGTAATTAACAATCCTGCTCACCCCACAGCTCAATGCATGCCTGAAATTCCATGTGAAATCCATGCTGACCTGTGTGTTGACATGGCACCATCTCTTCACCACATAAAATGCTTCTCCAGGGTGGGGGAAAGCCCAAGGGGGGTTGGATGGAAGGGAGGGAGGGGAGGAACACAGACAAATAACCAAAATTATTATGAATGCATTGGCAGAGCCAGGTTAGCAGTTTTACTGCAGATATACTGGATTATGGAGAGAATTGAATAATTTATCCAGCAATTTTCACATAAGCAATATTATTAAAAATGAAGACATGAAAAAAGAGGTTAGTTATAGTGGGGAATATATATAGGCCATGAATAAATGTATTAGGCAGTAAGAGTAGTGAATGTTTTAGTAGGTTTAGACTAGATTAAAAAAACTTGTATTTGATTTCAACTAAGTCCTAAAACATCTGCTGAGAAAAAAGCCCAGCTTAGGGTGGGCAGAGGCAGAAGGGCTCCGTGCTCAGTGTGTGTGAGCTGGGAGCAGTGCTGGGAGGAGAGGGAGCTCCTGTGGGCCTGGCAGTGCCCAGAGCTGCCCCACGGCCCTGGGACAGTGCCCAGTCTGGCACAGCGAGGTGGTGGAGGGCTTCCCTGGATCCCTGCTGGTCCCTGGTTATCTGGGATCCCTGCTGGTCACTGGTTATCCGGGATCCCTGCTGGTGCTTGGTTATCCGGGATTCCTGCTGGTTCTTGGCTATCCCTGGATCCCTCATGGTCCTTGGTTATCCAGGATCCCTGCTGCCCCTTGGCTATCTCTGGATCCCTGCTGCTCCTTGGTTATCTGGGATCCCTGCTGGTTCTTGGCTATCCAGGATCCCTGCTGGTTCTTGGCTATCCCTGGATCCTTCTTGGTCCTTGGTTATCTGGGATCCCTGCTTCTCCTTGGCTATCCAGGATCCCTGATGGTTCTTGGCTATCCCGGGATCCCTCCTCGTCCTTGGTTATCCAGGATCCCTCCTGGTCCCTGGTTATCCAGGATCCCTGCTGCTCCTTGGCACGGGGCTGGAGCAGGATGGCAGCAGGATGGGGCAGCCTTGCCTGGCCTCCAGGTTCGAGCCCACATCCCAGCTTTGGGAGTCCTGGGCGCTCAATGGGATGTGCTCATCCCAGCATCTCTGCCTTGAGAGGAAACTGCTCCTGTGGATGGTGGCAGTGCCAGCAGTGTGGTGGCACTGCTAACAGAACGGGACAGTGGCAGTGCCAACATGACAGTGGCAGTGCCAGCAGGATGGTGGCAGTGCCCCAGGACGGTGGCAGTGCCTCAGGACAATGGTGGTGCCGCAGGATGGTGACGGTGCTCGCAGGACGGTAGCGGTGCCACAGGACGGTGGTGGCGCTAACAGAACAGGATACTGGCAGTGCCCCAGCACAGTGGCAGTGCCCCAGGACGGTGGCATCTCGGGGGCTGGCAGCGCAGGTGACGGAAATGACAGCAATGTCCCCGTGTGTCCGTGTGTCCTTGCGTGTCTGTGTGTCCGTGTATGTGTCTATATGTCTGTGTGTGTGTCTGTGTGTCCGTGTGTCTGTGTGTGTCCGTGTGTCTGTGTGTCCGTGTGTCCGTGTGTGTGTGTCCGTGTGTCCGTGTGTCCGTGTGTCTGTCTGTGTGTGTGTCCGTGTGTGTGTCTGTGTGTCCGTGTGTCTGTGTGTCCGTGTGTCTGTCCGTGTGTCTGTCTGTCTGTGTGTCCGTGTGTCCGTGTGTCTGTGTGTCCGTGTGTCTGTGTGTCCGTGTGTGTGTGTGTGTGTCCGTGTGTCCGTGTGTCTGTCCGTGCCCGCCGCTGCCTCCCTTATCTCTGCCCGCGCTGATCTCTCCTCCCGCGCCCCTGGCAGCCGCTCCGAACGCCGCTGAGCCTCAGGCTGGGGGCGGCCCCGGCATTTCCCGGCGCTGGGTCTGGGATCCAGGGCTGGTCCGGCTGATTAGCCCGGAGCATTCTCCTCCCTGGGCACCGCGGGGCCCGCCCGGCTCGGCTCCTCCGGGTCACCGAGGCACCCACAGGGCACGGACAGAGAGCAGAACATCTCCGGGATCTCTGGGATCCAAATATTAGAACTGCTTTTTAAAAGGAGGCACAGTGTAGATATATTTGTTATGTGTATTTCTATATCTATCTATACCTATATCTATCTATATCTATAGCATCTATATCTAATCTATATCTGTATCTAATCTAGATCTATATCTAACCTATATATCTATATCTGTCATCTATATCTATATCTATATTGTCATCTATATCTAATCTATATCTATATAATCTATATCTATCTATCTATCTATATCTATAATCTATATCTATATCTATATCTAATCTATATCTAACCTATATATATATATCTGTCATCTATATCTAATCTATATCTATCTATATATCTATATCTATAATCGATATCTTTATCTATATCTTCTATATCTATATCTATATCTATATCTAATCTATATCAATATCTAATCTATATCTATGTTATATATATATAATGCATAGATGCATATACACAAAATATACATACACACACACACACACAGATTTATTTAGCTATTTATTCGTTTATTTATTTGTTCATTCATTTATAATTTCTGTAAATGGTCTAGTGGAAGATGTCCCTGCCCATGGCAGGGGTCTGGGCCAAGCTGAGCTGTAAGGTCCCCCCAGCCCAAACCAAGCCATTATTCTGTGATTCTGTGTGTGTGTATGGGAGTGGGCAGTGTGGGGAGGACTGCCCTGCCCAAGCCCACCCTGGACCATCTCTGGAAGCCCAGAGCCATGGCAGGATGTTTAAATCACAGCTCTGTCAGCGTGGCTGGGACAGGCATCCGAGTGGGGTTCAGAGACAGGTTTGTTGTAAATGCAACTGAAATAAGTTTTAAATACAGGTATGTATGTTTCTGTGTGTAGACAAACCCAGCCTCCCTTTTCTCTTCTTTGTGTGTAGGAGAACAAACCTCAGAGCGCTTTCAGTCAGTTGTGACTCAGCAGAACGGCCAGGAGAGAGCTGAGAGCAGTCCTGGATCTGCATGCCTGCTCTCTTTGGGTGGTTTGTTGGATTTTCATAAAATAGCTTACACTGCCTTGATGCTCCTAAAACGAGGCCATGAAAAAAATTCTCGAAAATGCTGATTTTCAAACTAAATGGTGGCATGGAAGAGCAAAGCCCCTTCCCACTGAGACTGACAGTTCCAGCACGGTGATACCCTAGGACAGCAGATTCCTGATGGTGGGACTGGCAGGTCCTGACTTTTATACAGGAATCCTGTCTGATCCCATCCCATCCCATCCCATTATCCCATCCCATCCCATTATCCCATCCCATCCCATTCCATTGATCCCATCCCATTATCCCATCTCATCCCATTGATCCCATCCCATTTCATTGACCCCATCCCATTCCATGGATCCCATCCCATCCCATTATCCCGTCCCATCCCATCCCATCCCATCCCATCCCATCCCATCCCATCCCATCCCATCCCATCCCATCCCATCCCATCCATCCCATCCATCCCATCCCATCCCATCCCATCCCATCCCATCCCATCCCATCCCATCCCATCCTTGGATGGAGGAGGACACAGAAGAGGATCCCCGTGTTTCCTTTAGGAATGCTGATTCCTCATCCCAACACAGGGTTTATTTTTTAAACAGCTGAGTTTCCCCTTTCAGCTCCGGGTTTATTTTTTAAACACTGAAATTTGGGATGGAGGAGCCAGAGCCACGAGAGTCTCACAGTGCAGGTGGGAGCCCCGTGTGCCCCCTGGCATTCACAGAACAGATGCTCAATGGAGAAAATCAAATCCATCCACCCTTGCTGAGGCTGGATGGGCCTGGAGAGGGGAAGGAGCGTGCTGGTGGCTGTGAGCAGCGTGTGGGGTCACCAGAGACCCCAGGGACTGGTGGGGACAGGGTGAGATGGGTGTGTGGGGTCACCAGAGACCCCAGGGACTGCTGGGGACAGGGTGAGATGGACATGTGGGGTCACCTCAGACAGCAGGAACTGGTGGGGACAGGGTGAGATGGGTGTGTGGGGTCACCACAGACCCCAGGGACTGGTGGGGACAGGGTGAGATGGGCATGTGGGGTCACCACAGAGAGCAGGAACTGGTGGGGACAGGGGGACAATGGGTGTGTGGGGTCACCACAGAGAGGAGGGACTGGTGGGGACAGGGAGAGATGGGTGTGTGGGGTCACCACAGAGAGCAGGGACTGGTGGGGACAGGGCGAGTGTGGATATGTGGGGTCACCTCAGACAGCAGGAACTGGTGGAGACAGGGTGAGATGGACATGTGGGGTCACCACAGAGAGCAGGGACTGGTGGGGACAGGGTGAGATGGACATGTGGGGTCACCACAGACAGCAGGGACTGGTGGGGACAGGGCGAGGTGGGTGTATGGGGTCACCACAGACAGCAGGAGCCCCTCTGTAGGTGAGATGGACATGCCAGGACTCCCCCACCCCGGTGGCAGCAGCAGCCAGCAGTGCTGTGGGTCCTGCCAAGCAGGACAGACCCTCAGGCAGCAGCACCCTGCAGCTGCTGGGGATCCTGCAGGGCTGGCGAGGAGCAGGACGGGCTCCTGGCCCAGTGGTGCTCCTGCTCCGTGCTGCTTCTTCACATCTGGTCGCCAAAGAGTCACTCTGTCACCCTGCAGCCTGCTAATGAGATCCCCCATTTAATTAATACCATAAGAATTTTAATTCTGACTGAATCAATTTAACGTGATGTGATTTTGTCAGCTCTATTCCCCAAGTAAAAAGTGAGCCTGATGCTTATTACATACATCATTTCACGGGCTCTGCATTCCCTGCTGACTTAAACAAATTCTAATTAAGACTAATTAAAGCATCATTTATGAAAGCGCTTGTGATAGCTATGCAAACATTCTGGGTGGGTATGCTTTGCATAATAATTATCCTAGTTAATATTAAGGCTAGGTCCTTGGCAATTAGGTCTTTGAAACAGAGAGTTATTCTGAATTTAGCCCTTTCCACAGTTAGCAATTAATAACAAAAAATAATGTGCTAAATTTATGTAGTGACTTCATTAACCGGATGCATTTAGAAGTTGTAGGTTTGTTTGCATTTTTGAGTTTAGGTGCAGTTTCTGAGCCAGGTGAGGACATTGAACCCAGGAAGGGGGTCCTGGGGCCGTGTGGGGAGGAGCTGTGGCTGCAGTGACAATCCCACAGGGAATGAATGTCCTGTCCCCCCTGGACCTCCTCTCCTCCAGGAGAGGTTACAGAGCAGCACCTGGCAGGTTTAAAACATTAAAACAAACCAAGCATTAGCTCCATTTGGTTCAGTCTGTGTTCCCTAGGTTGGAGAGGGTTTCCAGTTCCTGCAGCATTTGCTGGAATTTGGGAGAGGAGCACTGGAGAGCTGAAGGGATGCAGAGCCATGGGGCCCACTGACCAAAGGAGCATTTCCTTGGCTGGTGCTTGGTCCATAAAACCAAACAAACCCTCCCAGCCTGTGAGAGCATCTGGCCGTTCTCCCC
>JANCRA010000005.1:723061-740561 GCA_024362935.1 Setophaga petechia
CAGGGATGCACAGGGGCTCTGTGCCATGGGGAGGATGCAGGGATGCACTGGGAGCTCTGTGCCATGGGCAGGATGCAGGGATGCACAGGAGCCCTGTGCCATGGACAGGATGCAGGGATGCACAGGGGCTCTGTGCCATGGGGAGGATGCAGGGATGCACAGGGGCTCTGTGCCATGGGCAGGATGCAGGGATGAACAGGAGCCCTGTGCCATGGGGAGGATGCAGGGATGCACAGGGGCTCTGTGCCATGGGCAGGATGCAGGGATGAACAGGAGCCCTGTGGCCCAGGCTGGGCAGGATGCAGGATGCCCAGGGAGCTGCCCAGCACACCCAGGGATGAGGTGGGCAGACCCTGTGCCCTTGGCACACGGACCCAGCCCGATATTGGGCAGCAGGGGCTGTTATTAAACATGCAATATCCCCGCATGCAGTGACGGGAGAAATGATATAAAATTTCATATAGCCACCCTGGTGTATAAACAGGCTAAATCCCCACACATTGCCAGCCCTCAGCAGTCTAAAGGTTAAAGGCTGTCAGCTGGATTTCACAGATTCCAGGAAGGAATGGAGAAGCCACGCCAAGTCCTCATTGTACACCAGTGATCAAACATCTCCTCATTACACTTCAATATTGTTGCCTCTAAAGGTCACCATTGCTGAACATAATCACACAAAATCAAAACTGCAAACTTTATATATCATGGAGGTAGTAAATAGCTCGGAGGTTTATTTTCTGGTGCCTGAACAACATTCTGAGCCCATTTATAAATTCCTGGGTGCTGTGGCATGAACCGAGTGCATTTGCAGGGGCTAACAAAAGCTTCAATTAAATCAATTTCCTGTGAAAAATATTCAAAATAATTTATTAGGTCAGTACCAACTGGTCTAATCAAGCAATTGTTCCTCAGCAACTTGAATTTGCATAATTAAAAAAGAATTTTGATTATTTAGAGAAACAGCAGATTTTTAAGAACATGATTTCTACATCAGATTCCTTGAAACACTTCATCCTGGATGCAGAGAGGATCTGGAATTTATTGAGATGTTTCTGAGATGTGCTATAAATCCTGGATCACTCCATTATTTTCCTATTCACTGGTTTTCCTGAGCATTCATTTAGCTCAGCAGAGCCTCAGCCCCAGCTCATCCACAGGCTCGCAGGAAAACCACGGCTGCTCTTTTCACCTCAGTGAAAACACAGAAACTCAGACCTGGGATGGATGGACACTTCCCCAAACTCAGGCAAGGCAAGAGAGGAAAACTGATCCTGAAAAGAGAGGCTGGCAGAGGCAGTGAGCAGTTTTGAGGAGGATGGATTCATGGCAGAGGCAGTGAGCAGTTTTGAGGAGGATGGATTCATGGATGAAAAGGAAAACTTCCACCAGCCAAATGATTTGCCAACTACTTGCCAAATTCAGCAAATATGAGGAAGGAGAAAACATAAAGCAGAAGGATTTCAGTCATTCCATGGATGGAATGTTTGGCCAGCCCCTAACAGAGAGGTTTGTAGGTGATGAAAACCACCCAGTGAGATCCCTGCAGCTGGTTTTGCCATCCCCAGGCCCTTTCCCAGCTGGATGCTGCACAGGTATTGGAGAAGGGGCACAGTCAAACCTGGGTACCCCAGCAGTGACCCTGGGTACCCCAGCAGTGTCCTGGGTACCCCAGCAGTGATCCTGGGTACCAGCAGTGACCCTGGGTACCCCAGCAGTGACCCTGGGTACCTCAGCACTGTCCCTGGGTACCCCAGCAGTGACCCTGGGTACCTCAGCACTGTCCCTGGGTACCCCAGCACTGTGTCCTGGGTACCAGCAGTGACCCTGGGTACCCCAGCAGTGTCCCTGGGTACCCCAGCAGTGACCCTGGGTACCCCAGCAGTGTCCCTGGGTACCCCAGCAGTGACCCTGGGTACCCCAACAGTGACCCTGGGTACCCCAGCAGTGTCCCTGGGTACCCCAGCAGTGACCCTGGGTACCCCAGCAGTGACCCTGGGTACCCCAGCATCGTCCCTGGGTACCCCAGCATCGTCCCTGGGTACCCCAGCAGTGTCCCTGGGTACCAGCACTGTGACCCTGGGTACCCCAGCAGTGATCCTGGGTACCCCAGCAGTGTCTCTGGGTACCCCAGCAATGTGACCCTGGTACCCCAGCAGTGACCCTGGGTACCCCAGCAGTGACCCTGGGTACCCCAGCATCGTTTCCTGGGCAGCCAGGCCCCATTCCCACTGTGAGGAATAGCTGCTCACTTTTCAGAAATTTAGAAATTATCAAAAATAGAACAGCAGACTGAATAGAGAAATTGTTAGGGCACGGGAGCAGAGGATTTTCCCATCATATGCTCCCCCACACAATGGAGGTTTGGCCTTTTAACCCTTTAGCCTCTCCCAAGGTTCTGTCCATTGACTCCTTTGCTGTCCAGGGCTGGAGATCACTTCCTCAAATCCTGATTGCAGGGCAGGAGTTGCCATAGTGACAAGCCAACCCTCCCAAATGTCCCAAACCCAGGCTGTCCCTTGATAACAGCGCTAGGGGATAAAACATAACTATAAATCTATAAACTTTTCTTAACCTATATACATGATATTTGTCTGTTAATGGTGAGACTCAATCATTGCATTACACCTGCAGTGTCCTGGTACCTGCCCAGGTGTGGCTGTGCCCTGGTACCTGCCCAGGTGAGGCTGTGCCCCAATGCCCTGGTACCTGCCCAGGTGTGGCTGTGCCCCAATGCCCTGGTACCTGCCCAGGTGTGGCTGTGCCCCAGTACCCTGGTACCTGCCCAGGTGTGGCTGTGCCTGCTGGCTGTGGTACCTGCCCAGGTGTGGCTGTGCCTCAGTGTCCCGGTACCTGCCCAGGTGTGGCTGTGCCTGCTGGCTGTGGTACCTGCCCAGGTGTGGCTGTGCCCTGGTACCTGCCCAGGTGTGGCTGTGCCTGCAGCTGGGTTTCTGTGCCTGCTGGCTGAGTCACCCCCTGGCAGTACCCAGCTCCTGCTGTCCCCGTGTCTGCTGCCTGAGGCACTGTGAAAACGCCAATCGCTTGTGTTTGAAATTTTAAAAGTTTAGTAGCAATTAAATGGTTATAAAAATAGCAATACAATTAGAGTCATAATAATTTGGACAATTTGGATTAGGACAATGTGAGACAATAGAAACACAGAGTTATGGATGCCCTGGTAACTTTTCTGGGCAAAATAAGCCCGAAAAAGGACCCACGTTAACAGAGAATTAACCCTTAAAAACAATAGGGTTTTTTGCATATTTTTCTGTTGCATATTCATACACCTCATCCATGATGCATAAATTCCATTCAAGCACAGGATTCCATCTGGGCAGTGTCAGCTTCTTCCTCTGAATCCCAACGGCGTCTTCAGGCCCGAGTGAGGCAGGAAGAAGTTCATTTCTCCTGATAATGGAGCAATAAATTCTCTTTCTCTGAAAGATTCAGGTGTCCTGTGGCTGCCATCTCACTGTGAGTCCTTTCTTTAAGGAAAGCATCCTACATAGCATAGTCTCTATTTTAACATTTTGTTATAACCTAAAACTCTATTTAACACACTTCTTAAGAGAATTAACACAGCATTACTTTCTAACACAACACATGTAATATTCATTTTAATATTTGCAAAAAGCCAATCATAAAATATGCATTTGTTTGGAAAATAAACACAATGCACAGAGCTCCATTATTAAGCTTAGAACTTCCTAATATCTCCCTAGATAAACTTTTCAGCACCTTAGGGAGTTTTTCTAGACAAGCGTTAATGCACAGACCATTGTTCTATTTGCCCTTGCTTTTCTACTTTTTAAATATTTTTTCTGCTGACCAATCTCATGGCTGCTGCTCAGCTCCAATCCCAGTCCTGCTGTCTCTGGGGCCTTTTGCAGCTTTCCAAACCCCTCTGGTTTAGGGATTCCCACAGGAAGGTTTGATGCAGGGATGGAGCACAGCCTGGCTGGTGCACACAGCTCTGCTGGGCCAGGACCTGTTGGAATTCAGGATCCCTCTGGCTGTGCTGGGCTGCCAGGACCCTGCCAGGGGCTCACAGACCCTGGCACAGAGCTCAGAGCACCTGTGGGTTTGATTGTGACCCATGGAGCAAATCACCAACCTTGTATGAAGATCTCCAAGCCACAACAGTTTAAGTAGAATGAGAGTGAGTTTATCACAAGGTGAAAAATTGATTTTTTGGGTTTTTAGAATGGGGGTTCAGGGGTCAGGATGGAGGGATCTGGGCATGTCCAGCCTTTCTCCTGCTTCTTCTTCTTGGCCTCCATCTCCTGCTGTGATGGTGGAACTTTGGGATTGGTTTAGAGTAGAAGCTCACTGTCTGACACAGGTGATGGGGATTGGGAAGTAATTGTAAATATTGTACAGGTAGTTTTTAGTATAAAAAGATAACACCAGCCTGGGGCAGGCAGAGTGCCTCTGTCTGTCCTGCTGAGCAGAGCTGGGCTGGACAGGAGGAAGAATTTTATAGATAAGGAACAATGAACAACCTTGAGACAGAGAACTGAGGAGCTCTGACTCCTTCTTGGACCCCCAGGCTGGGAGAAGAGAATTTCTGACCCATCTGGGGGTCACTGTGAGCAGCAGAGACCCCGAGCAGGACCCTTCACACTGGAGAGCACTCTGAGATCACAGCCCACCCTCCCCAAACCTCCCTGCCCCTGTCCCTGCAGAGAGGGCTCAGCCCCACCGGGAGCTGCAGAGGCTCCCCTGGGCACCAGAGCCTGGCACTGCCAGCGCTGGGGGTCCCATGCTGTGCCCCCTCTGCAGGAGATGCCCCTGACCCACCAATGCCCACCACAGCACAAACCTCTGTGCACTGAAAACCAGGTGATGTCTCCAATGTTCCAGTGAGAGCAAGGGGATACCTGAGAAGAGCTGTCAAACCCACACCAAGAGGGGTGCCCAGAGCTCTCACACCTCTCCAGGGAAGCTGTGCCCCTGCTGTGTGATGAGCTGTGCCCCCCAGGGAAGCTGTGCCCCTGCTGTTTGGTGAGCTGTGCCCCCCAGGGAAGCTGTGCCCCTGCTGTGTGATGAGCTGTGCCCCTCAGGGAAGCTGTGCCCCTGCTGTGTGATGAGCTGTGCCCCCCAGGGAAGCTGTGCCCCTGCTGTTTGGTGAGCTGTGCCCCTCAGGGAAGCTGTGCCCCTGCTGTTTGGTGAGCTGTGCCCCCCAAGCTGCCCTGCATGCCCTGGTTCTGCTCCTCACCGTGACAAAGGGCTCAGGTCCCACGGATAAACCTGTAACTGGACCACACAGGATTGTCAGGCTCCATCCCCATGGTCCCTCGTTAATGACTCAGAGGAGCCATTAGCATTTTGAGGCAAACAAGGTGTACTTGGTTAGCAGGACATGACCCAGCTGTCATGAAATGATGTCTGTGATTAATGATCTCCAGAGGCAGAGCTCGGAGCCAGGGCCAGGGTGCAGGGATGGGCAGGGGGTCACAGTGCCAGGGGGTGTGCAGGGGCCCTCAGGTGCAATCGTGGAATGGTTTGGGCTGGAAAAGCCCTCTGAGCCCATGGAGCCCAGCTGTGCCCCAGCACAAGGCCACCCCTGCCCCACGGTCCCCAAGTGCCACATCCACACAGCTTTTAACCCCTCCAGGGATGGGACCCCCTGTCCTGGGCAGCCCTTCCATGAAGAACTTCCCCTCATATCACAGAATCACAGAATCACAGAATCACAGAAATTCTAGGTTGGAAGAGACCTTTAAGATCATCGAGTCCAACCCATGTTCCAACACCCCAACTAGACCATGGCACCAAGTGCCCCATCCAGGCTTTTCTTAAACTCTACGAGGGATGGTGACTCCACCACCTCCCTGGGTAGATGATTCCAGTATTTGACCACTCTTTCTGTAAAATACTTCCTCCTTATTTCTAGCTTGCATCTCCCTTGGCACAGCTTGAGACTGTGTCCTCTTGTTCTGTCGGTTGTTGCCCGGAGAAAGAGACCGACCCCAGCTCACCACAGCCACCCTTCAGGAAGGTGAAGAGAGTGATAAGGTCACCCCTGAGTCTCCTCTTCTCCAGGCTGAACAACCCCAGCTCCCTCAGTCGTTCTTCATATGGCTTGTGTTCCAAGCCCCTCACCAGCCTCGTTGCCTCCTCTGGACACGCTCGAGCATCTCAACATCCTTCCTAAAGTGAGGGGCCCAGAACTGGACCAATACTCCAGGTGAGGCCTCACCATATCCAAGCTGAACCTCTCCTGGCACCACCTGAGGCCGTTTCCTCTGGCCCTCCCGTGTCACCCAGAAGCAGAGAGAATTTGTTTTATTTATAGAAAACCGGGTACCTCCTCAGCAACTGCAGATCGTGATCCAAAGTGGGGGAGGAACCACAGAGCCAAAGGCTGCAGCTGAGGGATGGGGGACAGCAGTGTCAGGGCAGGCACGGCCAACAGCTCAGGGAAAATGGTGCCACATTTAGAGAGAAAACATTATTTCTGCTGCCAGCTTTTAATTTAATTAGGGATTGTTTGGGTTTTGTTCTTTTGAACGCGGTTTGTTTATGGCTGTTGGTGGAGGGGCTCAGTGCCATGGCAACACAGGGAGAGGCTGCAGGGCTTTGTCAGGGGCTGTCACTCACCTGCCAAGGCAGGGCAGGCAGCTCCCAAACACCAGAACGTGGAAAACTCTCTGGAAAAACCCGGGGCTGAAGCACTGACAAGTTATCTGCACCCACCACAACTTTCCACAATACTCGTACACAAATGTTGGCAGCACAGAAGGGAATTAAATGAGGCTGTGGCAAGAGGATTGAGTTTCCATCTGAATTTGTTTTGTCATAATGCTGTGGCAAAATCAGATTATTCTGTTTTTTCTTGCTGGGCAGATCTTGCAGACTCTCTGCAATGCAATCAAGATTGTGTTTGACAAGAGTGACAAGTTCTGTGTTAGCCAAAGTGTCTCCCCAGTGATTTGCAGTGGGAAAAGAACCTTAAAATGCTGGGTTTTCCTCTTTTTTTTATTTTTTGGTTTGTGGGAGAGAGGATGTTCCGTGGGCTATGAAAGCACAGGGGTTGAATGAGCACAGAAAGCAGGGAGGGATTGCTGGGGCCCAGCCCCTCTGCTTCCAGTCTGGCCTGGACACCTCATCCAAAAGGAACCTTTAGCTTAGAGCAAAACACAGTTGGAGTTATGGGAGCACCAAAACCCCAAAGTGAGCCCCCGGCAGTGCTCAGTTCTGTGCAGAAATTCCCTTTATGTATTTTCCCACCTGTGTCCCCAGTGCTGTCCCAGTTTCCCAGCACAGCTGGCACAGCTCCCTGCTGCCTTGCCCTCCTTTGTTTTTAAGGACTGTTGTTCACCTTGTCCCCTGTTCAAACACCATGTGACATCTTTGGATGTGGCCATGGAGAGAGGGAAAACCTGCCATCAACTTCAGTGGATCAAAACCCCCATAACTGATGTACAGCTAATTACATTGTTCATATTTGAGCCTTTACAAGCTGTCCCAAGGGGCAGGAGCTGTGGTGACACCAGGCTGGGGACAGGGGTCACAGTGCCAGCCTGGGGGAGGCCGTGGGTTGGAGCTTGGCACCACTGACCTCGTGTGGGTTTGTTAAAGCCTGGCCATGAGGAGTGCCTTCCACGGGATTCCAGCATCACTGGGGCTGGAAAACCCTCCAGCATCATGGAGTGCCAGCTGTGCCCATCCCCACCCTGTCCCCAGCCCAGAGCTCTGAGTGTCACCTCCAGGAATTCATGAGACACCTCCAGGGGTGGGCACTGCAAACCTCCCTGGGCATTGTCCCCCCTGGGAGCAGCTGCCTTTGTCACCAGTGATGTCCCTCAGGATGCTCTCCATGGACACAGCCAAGGGGAGCAGCAGCTCCCAAAGTCTGGGCTGCCCACAGGGGATTCTCCTCTCTGCTGTCCCCTCAGGGAGCAGGGGCCATGGGGCTGGTGGAGGGCTGGGGACAGGGACAGAGAGGTCGTTGGTGTTGGTGGCACTGCTGTGGGGTTTTCCTTGTGTCCCCATAGGGAGCAGGAGCCATGGGGCTGGTGGAGGGCTGGGGACAGGGACAGGGACAGGGACAGGGACAGGGACGGGGATGTTGTTGGTGTTGGTGGCACTGCTGTGGGGTTTTGTTCATGTCCCCTCAGGGTGCAGGGGCCATGGGGCTGGTGGAGAGCTGGGGACAGGGACAGGGACAGGGACAGGGACGGGGATGTCGTTGGTGTTGGTGGCACTGCCGTGGGGTTTTCTCCATGTCTCCAGCCCAGAGTCAGCAGGGGAGGTGAGAGCAGCGAGCTGGAAAGGCAGAAGTGATCTTCATGTGGCTGCAGCCGGCCTGGCTGAGGTGCCACCCTGTCACTGAGGCACGTGTGACAGTCACAGGCTGCTGGCACAGACCCCGGGACAGAGCAGAGCCTGGCACAGATGTGGCACAGCTGCCAGGGAAGCCTCAGGGTGAGGGGATCAGCTCCTGCCCCAGGGCTGCCCTTGCTGGGCACCAGCCCGAGCTGTGACCCCTCCCTCACACGGCCCTGTGGGGCCTGCTGGGGTCTTTGGTCACTTCTTGGCACTGCTCCCCTCTTGCCAAGCCACAGAAGGTGCTGCAGTGCAGAACGGCCCCAACCTGCAGGTGCCATCCTCTGGGGCTGCCAGGCTCCCTGTGCCCTGTGGATGTGCCCAGTCTCACCCCAGCCTGCAGCCCAGCAGAGGCTGCTCCCTCTCCTCCTGCCCCTGGTCCATTTTGAACATTGACTTTCTCAAAACATCCTCCTCAGCCCCAGCCCAGCATGAGGACCTGTGTCCAACCCCACCCACCAAGGAGCTGTGCATCCCTAGGCATTCCTGTGGCCATGAAGTCCAGGTGCCATTTTCCTCCTAGACACCAGGACACACCCGTGTTTGTGCTAGGATCAGTAAATGCTGCCTGTTTGGTGGGGCAGGGGGCTGGAGGAGGGACTCGTGGGGCAGGGGAGAGCTGCAGCACCTCCTCTGGGCTGGGGATTCAGAGCCAGCCCCACAGGAGCTCAGGGCAGAGCTGCAGCATCCCCAGAGCAGCAGCAGCTTTAAACTGAGCCCTCCACTCAACCCCCAGGAAACCAGAGGGGTCACAGGGGCAGAGAGTGCAACACCCTTACATTGCTTTGGAACACAACTGGATTTCTCTGTCAGAAATTAAAGTGTTTTTTTGGAAGGTGTCTTTGACAAAAGCTGCCATAACCTGGGGCCATGGCCCGGCCAGAGCCTGAGCTGTGCTCGGTGTCCCTGGAGGGGGGGGATTTCACAGGGCAGGGGCTGAGTGGGGCAAACTGCACTGGGGACCCCCACGGGGACAGGTGGGGATCCTGGAGACCCCCACGGGGACAGGTGGGGATCCTGGAGACACCCACGGGGACAGGTGGGGCTGATGGAGACCCCCATGGGGACAGGTGGGGATCCTGGGGACCCTCATGGGGACAGGTGGGGATCCTGGAGACCCCCACGGGGACAGGTGGGGATCCTGGAGACACCCACAGGGACAGGTGGGGATCCTGGAGACACCCATGGGGACAGGTGGGGATCCTGGAGACACCCATGGGGACAGGTGGGGATCCTGGGGACCCTCATGGGGACAGGTGGGGCTGCTGGAGACCCCCACGGGGACAGGTGGGTGCTCTCACCTGGGACACTGAGCCTGGGATGGGCTGGGGATGGGCTGGGCTGGGATGGGCTGGGATGGGATGGGATGGGATGGGCTGAGATGTGCTGGGATATGCTGGGATGAGCTGGGATATACTGGGATGTTCTGGGATGTGCTGGGATGGGATGGGGTGGGATGGGGATGGGCTGGGATGGGATGGGATGTGCTGGGATGGGCTGGGATGGGCTGGGATGGGCTGGGATGGGCTGGGATGTACCTGGATGTACCTGGACGTGCTGGGATGCACTGGGATGGGCTGGGATGCACTGGGATGTGCTGGGATGCACTGGGATGGGCTGGGAGCAGCAGCACTGACCAAGGGTGGGACAGCCACGCTGGGGTTGCTGCAGGGCCAGGGCAGCCCCTCTCAGCCTGTGACTCCTCATCATCCCTGCCCAGCAACCCACAGAAACCACCCAGGCCAGCCCCGAGCCAGCCCGACCCAGTTTAACCCAATTTAACCCAATTTAACCCAATTTAACCCAATTTAACCCAATTCAACCCAGCTCCATCCAGTCCCAACCCAGCCCCAGCCCAGCCCCACTGCCCCCAGCACTCCTCACCCAACAGCCCCTGGGCTGGGTCTCCCCTGGCTTCTCTGAAAGCTGGGAAGCCCTAGGAACAGAGGAGATGATACAAATTAGATTGAATTCTCCTACACACATCTTAGGGGTTTTCCCTTTTTGTGCCCCTGTAACATTTGCTTGCTCAAAATACCCAGTTCTAGAAGTTTTGGGTTTTTTCCCTGTTTCTAGAGAAGGTGCACTCCTGAAATCTTTCCTTGTGTCAGGGCAGCATCACCAGCTGGGACAGGCCCAGGGCAGGTTCCAGCCATGGGGAGGCAGCTCCTGCTGCTGCTCTCTGTCCCCAGGGCAGTGTCTCAGGTTGTCACCTCCTGTCCCAGCCAGCACAGAGGGGCAGCCCAAAGGCAGCAAGGCCACGATCACCTGTGCTGGGCCAAGGCATTTGCACATCCTCTGCAGTGACACACAGCCTCAGGGGTGCTCTGTGCTGAGAAGTTGTCTTGGACACTTGAAATGCTATTTTATATTCCCATTTTTTCAGTAATTTATTAATTTGTGAGCTTAACAGGAGCGTGCCCTGTGCCAGGCGTCTCAATTACATTGCATAAATATTTAACACTACTGGAAAACAATCATTTCCTAACCCAAAAACAGCGTTACAGAAATTAAACAATTGCTAAGTGACCACGGTGCTTTTTCAAAATCCCATCAACTTTATTAACCCGAGATAAGCCAAGGGAGCCAATTACAGTGCACTAAACTGTGCCATCAGCTGCCTGGGAAAGCCATTATGTTTTCAAATTCTGTGTAGTTCAGTGAGAATTGGAGTTTAATGTGTGTTTTGAATGCAATGGTTATTACCATGAAGTTAACCATACCATTGCTTTTTATTGAGGGGCTGTGGAAGTTTAGGGGACCCTGGGAGGGGTCTCTCTCAGTGGGAGCAGCCCCTGCACCCCTCCCCGGGGCCAGCACAGTCCCAGAGGGCTCTCAGCCTCCAGAGCCTCCCAGACTGAGTCACTTGTGGAATCTGCACTCGACTTTTGCCAGCATTAAATGCTGCTGTGGCAGAGAACTAATTAAGAAACGGGGCCACTGCAGCCGAGCTCATTCTGTTCAGGTTGACTGCGTGTTCAAATCTGGCTCTGGATGCTCATCTGCTGGTGCTGTGACCAGCCATTGCGCTTGGATTAAGGTAATTACCTAGCTCAACACTTTTCTGAAACATTCTGCACTAATGGAACCCGAAGCTTTTATGTGCTTCTGCATCTTCACTGCAGAGCACTGGGAGTGTGGAGCTGTGCTCGAGCCCAGCTCATCAGCAGCCCTGGAGGAGGCTTAGCTGGGCTCAGCCTCCTGATTCTGGGGCAGCAAATGGGGAAAAAGGCTCTGGAAAGGAGGGCACAGCCAGGGGGATTTGGGATCACCCCAGGGAACAGGGACAGGAGCAGAGGGAGCGGCCTCAGGCTGGCCCAGGGCAGCTCAGGGTGGATTTTGGGGCAGTTCCTCCATGGAAAGCCATTTCCAGCCCTGGCACAGCTGCCAGGCCGGTGGGGCAGTCCCAGATGTGTTGGGCTGTCAGTGCCAGGTTTGCAGTGAGAATATTTGGCTGCATTCCTGCAGTGCCCTGGGCCTGGGCTGAGCACTTGGGGCTCAGAGCCCTCCTTGTCCTCCTGCACTTCTGCTCCTGGGGCATTCCCAGGATTTCCCAGCCTCCAAACCCCCTCATGTGGGCAGCCCTCATCCTAAAAATCAGCAAATCTGGGGTCACACCCCAGTCTGGCCAGGCTTTCCCAGCAGGACAGGAATCTCTGGAATTCCCTGGCAGGAGGGGGATTTGGGATTTGATGCTCCCAGGGAACAGGGACAGGAGCAGAGGGAACGGCCTCAGGCTGGCCCAGGGCAGCTCAGGGTGGGCACAGCAGGAATTTCCCCATGGAAAGGGGGCTCAGGGATTGGAGCTGCCCAGGGAGGTTTGCAGTGCCCATCCCTGGAGGGGTCCCAGGAATTCTGGAGGTGGCACTCAGGGCTCTGGGCTGGGGACAGGGTGGGCATGGGCACAGCTGGCACTCCATGGGCTGGGAGGAATTTTCCAAAGGAAATAATTTTGTGACTTTCACAGACCTTGGGAGGAGCCTGAGCATTGGCAGCAGAGAGGGAACCTGCTTTGGCTCAGGGAAACCAGTGACTCTGGGACTCTGTGATTTTCTGGGAAAAGTGGAAAATGGGGAATGCCTTGTGAAAATGGCCATGGAAAGGCAAATCACCAGGAGCAAGAACCCAAACACAAACGGGGGCAGTAACAGCAGAGCACAGCAGATCTCTCCCGGGAAGAGGAGACCTTTGGTCTGCTGGAGAGAGATGCCAGGAAAGCCTCAGAGCTCTCCAGCCAGCACTCCATCAGCCCTGCAGCCCCAGCCCCGGCCCTCCCTGCCCAGCTGCTCACAGAGCCATTCATGATGGTTCTCCTGGGATGGGGCTGCCTCTGCCTGGGCAGTTGGATTGAGTTCATTCCTCATTCCCCACAAACTGGGCAATCGCTTTCAGCCTCCACCCCCGAGCTGGACTCCAGGCAGCCACCTGGAATGAGAGATCTCTCCTTTCTGCCATTGCCAGTGCCCTGGAACAGCCCAGCTCTGTCTGTGCCAGTGCCCACGAGGGGCTCCCTCAGTCCCCAAGGGCAGCACAGAGCCAGGACCCCCAGGCAGGGGGGTGCTGATGTCTGCTGCCCCTCAGAGCACAGCTCCCTCTCACAGGAGCATCCTCATCACCCCCAGCCCCCGTGGTGGGAGAGCTCTGGGGTCTGAGCAGGGGCAGAGCTGAGCTCAGTGACCCTGTGGGTCCCCTCCTGCTGCAGGGAACCCCAGGGGCTGTGACCCACCCACATGAGGGGCCTGGCAGGGGCTCTGGGGCAGGAGGCAGCAGGGCTCACATGGGCATCACAGGGCAGCTCTCAGCCCACACCAGACCTGATTTTAAAAGGATTTATTGAAAAATACAGACTGGCACAGGTTCCAAGAGAAACCCAACCTCCCACAGGGGACCGGGAGCCCTCAGCCAGTCCAGGAGGAGAGGATGACCAGCAGTGAGTGAAACAGCTGGGGTGGGCCCTGCTCCTGGGTCTGTGCCCTGCTCCTTGCTCTGTGCCCTGCCCCTTGCTCTGTGCCCTGCTCCTTGCTCTGTGCCCTGCCCCTTGCTCTGTGCCCTGCTCCTGGGTCTGTGCCCTGCTCCTGGGTCTGTGCCCTGCTCCTTGCTCTGCACGCAGCCAGGACCAAAGGAGGGACATCAAGGCCAGGCTGAACCAGGCTTGGAGCACCTGGGACAGTGGGAGGTGTCCCTGCCATGGCAGGGCTGGCACTGGATGGGATTTAAGGTCCCTGGAATTTATTGCCTTCTTATCAGAACAAACAAACTTCTTCCCGCCTTGAAGGCACTGTCAGGGTTAGAAGGAAGAAGTTGACACTGCCCAGACAGAATCCTGTGTTTGAATGGAATTTATGCATCATGGATGAGGTGTGTGAATATGCAACAGGCTGTTGTTTTTAAGGGTTAATCCTTTGTTAACTGTGTCCTTTTTCAGGCTCCTGCTGCCCAGAAAAGGTACCCAGACATCCGTAACTCTTTGCTTTTATTGTCTCATATTGTCCTGATTTAAATCGTCCAAATTATTATGATTCTAATTGTATTACTATTTTTATAACCATTTTATTACTATTAAACTTTTAACAATTTCAAAAGCAAGTGATTGGCGTTTTTCACACTTCCAACCTAAACCAGTCTGGGGTTTTCTATGCTCTTGTAAATTCATCAATTTTTTATTCAATTTCCTTTTATTCTCTCTGACATTCTGTGATCAGAGAGAGGGCACAGCTACAATTTAGGCCTTTGGTAGAATTTACTTCAGTGATTAAAATAACTGCGTGGAATTAGCACAATTCTAGCGTTGTTTTTTATCTTGAGTGGCAGAAAATCATTGCTTCTGGGATAATTCTTAACCTAACAGAGTGACCCCTATGAAATACATCCAAAAGTTTTACGATTTTCCCCCTTCATGCTAATTTAATGTAGCCCAATTGTTTAATCTGAAACCAAACACATTCCAAATAAAGTAATGCAGCTCACAACAAGACACTGCAGGAAATAATTAGGTTGCAAGTTGTGGAGGCTTTAATATGGCTGAAATTATATAACTATCTTTGCATTCCCTGTATGGTCCTATTAAATGCAGTCGGCATTGATGTCGGGAGCTGTCAGGAAGCAAAATGAAAAATAGTTTTAATAGCTGCTCTTTGACCTGTTTTATATTTTATGTCAATTATAACAGCACGCAACCATGCATAATTATGAAGCATAGATGCATTAAAATGTACACATAATTTGTGTTCTTATGGCAACCGTTGCATTAGGATCTGGAAAACAAACGGATGAGTTCCTATTGTGAACGGTGGGGATGTGGAGCTGCCAGAGTTCTGTCTGTCTGCCCAGAGCTCTGTCTGCCTGCCCGGAGTTCTGTCTGTCTGTCCGGAGTTCTGTCTGTCTGCTCAGAGCTCTGTCTGTCTGCCCGGAGTTCTGTCTGTCTGCTCAGAGCTCTGTCTGTCTGCTCAGAGCTCTGTCTGTCTGCCCGGAGTTCTGTCTGTCTGCCCAGAGCTCTGTCTGTCTGCTCAGAGCTCTGTCTGTCTGCCCGGAGCTCTGTCTGTCTGCCCGGAGTTCTGTCTGTCTGCTTGGAGCTCTGTCTGTCTGCCCGGAGCTCTGTCTGCCCGGAGCATTGTCTGTCTGCCCGGAGTTCTGTCTGTCTGCCCAGAGCATTGTCTGTCTGCTTGGAGTTCTGTCTGTCTGCCCGGAGCATTGTCTGTCTGCTTGGAGTTCTGTCTGTCTGTCCGGAGTTCTGTCTGTCTGCTTGGAGTTCTGTCTGTCTGCCCGGAGTTCTGTCTGTCTGCTTGGAGTTCTGTCTGTCTGTCCGGAGTTCTGTCTGTCTGCTTGGAGCTCTGTCTGTCTGCTCGGAGCTCTGTCTGTCTGCTCGGAGTTCTGTCTGTCTGCTCAGAGCTCTGTCTGTCTGCTCAGAGTTCTGTCTGTCTGCCCGGAGTTCTGTCTGTCTCCCCGGAGCTCTGTCTGTCTGCTCAGAGTTCTGTCTGTCTGCTCGCTCCCAGGGTGAAGCCCACCCTTCCCAGGGACAGACATTCCAGCAGAGCCATGCTATTCCATGCCATTCTGTTCCATGCCATTCCATGCTATTCCATTCCATTCCATTCCATTCCATTCCATTCCATTCCATGCCATTCCATGCTATTCCATACCATTCCATTCCATGCCATACCATTCCATTCCATGCCATTCCATTCCATTCCATTCCATTCCATTCCATTCCATTCCATGCCATGCCATTCCATGCCATGCCATGCCACGCCATTCCATTCCATTCCATTCCATTCCATTCCATTCCATTCCATTCCGTTCCATACCATTCCATTCCATTCCATTCCATTCCATACCATTCCATTCCATTCCATTCCATTCCATTCCATTCCATGCCATACCATTCCATGCCATTCCATTCCATTCCATACCATTCCATTCCATACCATACCATACCATTCCATTCCATGCCATGCCATTCCATTCCATTCCATTCCATTCCATTCCATTCCATTCCATGCCAGTCTCCACCTGGTCCCACCACAGGCCCAGCCTCACCCTGAGCACTGAATTAAGGACACAATTGGTTTTTCCTGAGTTAACTTTGCACATTCCAGGATTCCCCATCCAAGCCCGTTCACCACGAGGGTTCATTACAAACTGCAGTCCCAGGCCTGTTTCCCTTGCTCATCTCTTTTCCCACGTGAATTATTTTTAAACCTCCTGAGCTGTGACACAGAGTCACTGAAAACAGTTACCTGAGCAGAACAAATGTTTTGGCAATTCCTCTGGGCTGCTGGGATGGAGTTTGGGGCTGGTGTCAGTGCAAGAGCTCTCCACCTTTGGGCTTAATGGAGGAGGAGTAGGTGGTTTAATTTTTCAGTTGTTTCATTTCTATTTTTTAAATTACCTTGTTATATTTGGGTATAAACCAGAGAAAATCTAAGGGAAATCAGTAAATCAGTCCCTTTTCTTCTATCAAAAAAAAAACCAAAAAAAAACCCCAAAAAAGACAAGCACAACCTGGCATGGACAGGTGAGAGGGAGCAGCAGTGAGCAGTGGGATGGGACACCTGGGCACACACCTGGCACACACCTGGGCACACACCTGGGCACACACCTGGCATGGACAGGTGAGAGGGAGCACAGCAGGATGGGACACCTGGGCACACACCTGGGCACACACCTGGCACACACCTGGGCACACACCTGGCACGGAGGTGGCTCTGGCTGCTCCTGGATGAGCAGTGCTGCCCAGCCCTGCACTGCTTGGGGAAAAGGCAGTAAAACCCCCCAGGCAATGGCACAGAGAGGGCTGTGCTCACCCTCCTCATCCTCCTGCCCCAGAGCCCAGCTGGGAGGAGGAGGAGGAGGAGGAGGAGGAGGCTGCCGGGGCTGGGCTGGCACCACGGCTGCTGGCACGGCCTTCATCCCGGGTGTCTGCTGGAGGGAGCACTGCCCTGAGCTCCTCACAACTTACCTGCTGATCCACAGTACCTGTGCTGTGATTGTTCCCTGTTACCCACAGTACCTGTGCTGTCATTGTTCCTCATTTATCCACGGTACCTGTGCTGTGATTGTTCCTCATTTACCTGCAGTACCTGTGCTGTGATTGTTCCCTGGTTTTCCACAGTACCTGTGCTGTGATTGTTCCTCATTTACCTGCAGTACCTGTGCTGTGATTGTTCCTCAGTTATCCACGGTACCTGTGCTGTGATTGTTCCTCATTTACCTGCAGTACCTGTGCTGTGATTGCTCCTTGTTACCCACAGTACCTGTACTTTGATTATTCCCTGTTACCTTCTGTACCTGTACTTTGATTGTTCCCTGTTAACCCCAGCACCTGTGCTGTGACTGTTCCCCAGTTATCCACAGTACTTTGATTGTTCCTCATTTACGTGCAGTACTTGTGCTGTGATTGTTCCCTGGTTTTCTGTAGTATCTGTGCTGTGATTGTTCCTTGGTTTTCCACAGTACCTGTACTTTGATTATTCCCCCGTTACCTGCAGTACCTGTGCTGTGATTGTTCCTCAGTTATTCACAGTACCTGTGCTGTGATTGTTCCCTGGTTTTCTGTACCTGTGCTGTGATTGTTCCTTGGTTTTCTGTACCTGTGCTGTGATTGTTCCCTGGTTTTCTGTACCTGTGCTGTGATTATTCCCCCATTACCCACAGTACCTGTGCTGTGATTGTTCCT